>MU735426.1:13567-29352 GCA_026770625.1 Nicotiana glauca
AGTGAGATTAACTCAAATCATTTACTAGTTTATGAAAACACAGATCCTCGGATACTGGAATCCTCTACAAACCTCGCATTCATCCCCACATTAGCTGAGTCCACTCTCTGAAGCGACCTAAATTTATAAAATTACAACATGTACCATTCAATTATACATGAGATCTTCTAACAATATACATAAGAATCATACCCCTTAGAACACTCCGCAGGAGATATCTCACCTGCTTCGCCTCAATTTAGTATTTCAGCACACCTTCCACCATCATACACATAACACAACCATTTTAGTCTTCCTGAGTCTGAACTCGTTCTGCCACACGTATTGCACTTAACTTTCAACTAGGAGATACAAAAATATTCTTCACGCGCCCATAATTCGGACTACACATCAAGCGACAATAGGAATCGAATCACTTAACAGTCCATCTACTATCCTGCAGACTTCTTCGTCATTACCAAGTCATATAGAAACATTACACAACACCAACACACTCATTACGTAGCTATCCAGCCGCCGTTCCCACAATTAGGGACAACACTGAACGTAGAAGTTCATAACACCAGCTCACAAAATCAACACCTTGGTGCTCAAGCCATAAGCAAAGATCCGGCCTCTAGTCCTCTAGACTGGCCCAACATCGAACTCACGGGATCACATCTCGCCCCTCGATCGGGGAATCACAAGACATCAGGGCACTTATAATACCGAGCACTCATGTACGCATACAGACGTGTGGAAGGAATTTCAAGAGTTACATCTCAAGCTGAATCAAGTACGCACGATAAGAATTCCAAGAAAGTGAAGTTTTCCTAAAGGTTCTGCAGCCTCTCGAGGATAAATACAGACGTCTCCGTACCGATCTGCGAGACTCTACTAAACCTGCTCATGACTCGTGAGACCTAGTAACCTAGGCTCTGATACCAACTTGTCACGACCCAATCTCCATACCCGGTCGTGATGGCGCCTCTCATGAAGACAAGGCCAGCCAACTAACCCAATTCGTTTCTTTAACACTTACTAAACATAAATAGATGGAAAATGCAACTTAAAGAACATTAATTTTCAACATTATAGCCTAACTCAGCCCGACCGGGGTGTCACAAGTCACAAGCATCTAGGAGGGTCATTATTACTATTTTAAAGTCTATAATACATAGAGTAAAATCTGGAAATCAAGAAGAAGAAGAATCTCGGTGCCGCGAATGCCGGCGGTCACCTTGCTTAGCTACGATAGCAATACCTTCAATCTGCTACTAACCCGCTACCGAGTGAACAGTACCTACAACTGCACGCGAGGTGCAGGGAGTAAAGTTAGTACTTCCAACTCAGTGGTAATAAGAGCGAATAATATCTGAGCAATAAGAAAACACGTATGAGCACTCCAAAATGCTATAACAGACAGTACAACCCTTTGAAAAATAGTAGTAAAACCGTAACACCGAGAAATTCCTTTAGAAAATCTCAAGCTCAGTTAAAAATCTCTTTTGAAAATATGCCTTTTTAACAGTTGTAAAAATAATTTCAACAAGTAGGAAATAATCAGAAATCTGCCTCTCGGGCTCACTATCAACCTCTCAGTACAGTATCAGACCTGCGGGCTCACTCCCAACTCACAAATACAACATTAGCCTCTCGGGCTCAGCACTCCTTAACATATAACACCAGGGTACTGGTCAACAAGGCAAGTAATAGCATGTATGCCAATGATATGTGAGTGCGAAAGATCATGCCACGTAGTACAAACAGGAATGAATGCATGAATGCAATGCAATGAACATGACCGCTGCGGCGCGCAACTCGATCCATTTGGGTACCCTGCGCTCACTGGGGGTGTGTACAGACTGCGGAGGGGCTCCTACAGCCCAAGCGCTATAATACTACGGCGTGCAGTCCGATCCACATATTATATCATTACGGCGTGCAGTCCGATCCATGCATGTATATGTATATACTGTTGCGGCATGCAGCCCGATCCATATCTCAGTCTAAAAATGCACACATAACATTGTTGCGGTGCGCAGCCCGATCCATGCTCAGTCTAGCAATGCACATAAGCCCATTGGGCAATAGTAAAATAGCAGTTCTCAGCTCAAAACGTCAGAAGAAAAATCATTTAAGTTTTCAAATCTTAGAAAGATGGCTGAGTTTGCAAAACAGTATTTAGAACCTTGGACTGAGATCAAATAATATGCAACGTAATGCAAAAACAGTGATATCAATCCTTGAAGGATTCAAATAATCGGCACGAAGCCGAAAACATGGCAATCAACCCAAATCATGGTAGCATCAAGTAGTTTTCAGTCAATCACGCAGTAAAATCAACAACCGGGACGGACTAAGTCACAATCCCCAACGGTGCTCTACCCCACGCTCATACCTAGCGTGCTAGTCACCACAATACAACACTATGATGTGCAAATCCGGGGTTTCAAACCCTCAGGATATCATTCATAAGTGTTACTCACCTCGAACCGGAGAAAACTTTAGCTCGCGACGCCTTTGCTCCTCAAACTGGCCTCCACGCACGTCAAATCTAACCAAAATCATAAGGAATACATTATAATATGCTAATGGGACAACACCCAATCGAAAACAATCGAAATATGACAAAAATCTCGAAACTTGCAAAACCCGAGCCCCGGGCCCACTTCTCGAAAAATAACGAAATTCACATTTCCGAAATCCTTGTCTCTCCACGAGTCCATACATATAAAATTTATCAAAATCGGAGTTCAAATGCCCCTTTAATTTCCAATTCTTACATTCCAAAAAAACCAAGCCCTAGTTTCTTCAATTTTCACCCAATTTTCAGAGATTTAAATGATGAATCTTCAATAAAATCACATATTTAACTCATAAAACTTACCTCCAATCGAATACAAGTTGAAACTCTCTTAATCCCTCGTCAAAAGCTCCCAAATTTGCTCAACAATGGTGAAAAATGACTTTAGCTCGCGGAGGAAATGTTTATAAACCCTTCCGTCCGCCCAGCAATTCCTTCATCGCGTTCGCGACCTTAACCACGCGAATGCGATGCTTTATCTGATCTGGCTCCCAGGCCCTCATACGCGAACGCGACAACCACAACGCGAACGCGATGGCCCACTTCCCTTGCCTACGCGAATGCGTCGCCCCTTCACGCGAACACGATCAACAAAGATTCCACATCTACGCGATCGCGGGCCTCTCCTTTGCGAACGCGAAGGAAAAATCCCAGGCTCCCTCAAAATACCCTACGCGTTCGCGTTACTCCTCATGCGAACGCGATGAACAAAAGTCTGCACCACCCAACAACAAAAATCTGCTATTTTCCAAGGCCAAAACTAGTCCGTTTGAACACTCGAAATCACCCCGAGGCCCCCGGGACCTCAACCAAAAGCACCAACGCATCCTAAAACCTCATTCAAACTTGTTCCAATCATCAAAACATGTCCATCAACACAAAATCATCAAATCACGACGGATTCAAACCTAAGTTAAACTAAAACTTCCGAAACTCACATTCGATCAAAAATCCTACCAAACGACGTCCGAATGACCTGAAAATTTGCAGACATATCCAAAATCACCTAACGGATCTAATACAACTCTCGGAATTCCATTCCGACCCTTGGATCAAAATCTCACCTATCCACCGGAATTCGCCAAAATTCCAACTTTACCAATTCAAGCCTAATTCTACACCGGAACTCCAAATTCAATTCCGATTTCACCCCTGGGTTAAAAATCATCCCCCGAAGCTAACCGAACCACCGGAAATCAATTCCGAGCCCTCTAACTAAATAGTCAACTTCCAGTTGACTTTTCCAAAACAAGCTTCCTTCTAAGAGACTATGTGCCTCATTTTCAACTAAAACCAATTCAATTACACCCGATCGAATCTAATACTGATATTGAAACATGAATCAACAAAATAAGGGAAAAACGGGGCGGTAACACACGTGACGACGGGTCGGGTCATCACACATGGCATATTGGTGGACCCCAGTAGTATTCACTTTTATATTCTTAGAAGTCATGTTGTATATCATTATTCAACAATTATAATTGCATGCAAAATATCATATTAATTTATTTATTTTTAGAATTAAACGGCAAAGGTTCTGCCTATGTTATGAATTTTGTTGTATATTATTATTTAAAATTTTTTGTTGTATATTATTATTTAGAAATTATAATTACATGCAAAATGCATTATATATTACTTTTTAATAAGTTTTCAGTATTATAAATGATAGAAGATTGTCCAGCTTTATGTTTTTATTATGTATTACTATTTACAAATTATAATTGCTTCCACGATGCAATATATATATATATATATATATATATTCAGGATTAGAAATGACAGAGGACTTGTCCAAAGGCAATCGAAGGGATCCTCAATGGAAATATAATCATTTGAAGAATCCTAATGACACTACAAGAGTCACATGCAATTCTTGTGGAAAAATAACCACAGGTGGAATTAATCGGGCAAAATAACATTTTATTGGGAACTTTAGGAATGCATCAAAGTGTGCATATGCCCATAGGAGATTAGAGAGGAGTTGAAAAATTACACGGAGGAGAAAAAAATAATAAAGGAAGTCCATACTAATGAATTTTCTGGACTTGATGAGTTTAATTATCAAGACGATGTTGGTGGAGAAGATGAAGTCAACGAGATCATTCATAAGAAAAGAGATGGAGAAAGCTTTCCTAGTGGCTCTAGTAAGAAATTGGCCAAAGGAAAAGGACCCATGGATGTGTTTCTACAAAAGCAAGGAACACTTAGGCAAACAAATATCAAAGATTCATGTGATAAAGAAGTAATAGCTATGAAAATTTAAAAATTTGCTCGCTTCTTTTACGATAATGCGATCCCATTCAATGTTGCTCGCTCAAAAAGTTTTAAGGAAGCTGTTGAGGCTATAAGAAGGTATGGTCCAAACTTGAAGCCTCTAAGCTACCACGAATTAAGGGTTCCTTTACTTAGGAAGGAGGTCATGCAATTCTTGTGGAAAAATAACCACATGTGGAATTAATCGGGCAAAATAACATTTTATTGGGAACTTTAGGAATGCATCAAAGTGTGCAGTATGCCCATAGGAGATTAGAGAGGAGTTGAAAAATTACACGGAGGAGAAAAAAATAATAAAGGAAGTCCATACTAATGAATTTTCTGGACTTGATGAGTTTAATTATCAAGACGATGTTGGTGGAGAAGATGAAGTCAACGAGATCATTCATAAGAAAAGAGATGGAGAAAGCTTTCCTAGTGGCTCTAGTAAGAAATTGGCCAAAGGAAAAGGACCCGTGGATGTGTTTCTACAAAAGCAAGGAACACTTAGGCAAACAAATATCAAAGATTCATGTGATAAAGAAGTAAGAGCTATGAAAATTTAAAAATTTGCTCGCTTCTTTTACGATAATGGGATCCCATTCAATGTTGCTCGCTCAAAAAGTTTTAAGGAAGCTGTTGAGGCTATAAGAAGGTATGGTCCAAACTTGAAGCCTCTAAGCTACCACGAATTAAGGGTTCCTTTACTTAGGAAGGAGGTTGATTTAACCAAAGAGATTATAAACAAACATAGAAAAGAATGGTTGAAGTATGGATGTTCCATTATGGCGGATGGATGGTCAGATAGAAAACAAAGAACTTTGATAAATTTTTTGGTGAATTCTCCACATGGAACAGTGTTTATGGAATCGATAGATGCTTCCTCATTTGTTAAGACATGATAGAAACTATGTGAATTGCTTGATAGATACGTGTAGCGTGTTGGAGAGCATAATGCGGTTCAAGTTATAAGTGATAATGGTAGCAACTTTGTGTTGGCTGGTAAGAATTTATTGCTTTAAATGTTTAAGTTTTATGTTTTACTTTCTAATATCGATTCAATGTTCTGATTCCTAAAATTTAACATATCTATCAACTTTTTTTCTATAGCTGATTTCTAAATTTTAGCATATCTATTTACTTTTTTTCTATAGGTCAACTCTTACGAAAAAAAAGATACATATACGGGACGCCATGTGCAGCCCACTGTATAGATCTTATATTGGAAGACATAGGGAAGATTTCAAACATTAAGAAGTCCCTTCAAAGAGTAATTGCCCTTGTAGGTTTTATTTATGGATACTCGGGAGTCTTAAATATGATGAGAGATTTTACAAAAAATAAAGAGTTGGTGAAATGCGGGATTACTCGATTTGCAATGACTTTTCTGACTTTGCAACGATTGCATTGTCAAAAAACTAATTTGTGATCAATGTTTACATCTCACAAATCGGTGATTAGTAGATGGTCTAAGTTACCAAAGGGAAAAAGTGTAGCTCATACCGTCTCGATGACAACATTCTGGAACCAGGTTGTGTATAATTTAAAAATAATGGGGCCTCTTGTTAAAGTGTTGCGATTAGATGATAATGAGAAAAAACCTGCAATGGGGTACATTTATGAAGCCATGGATAGAGCTAAAGGGGCTATTGCAAAGGAATTTGACGGGAATATTGCTAAGTACAAAGATATCTTTAAGATTATTGATGAAAGATGGCAATGCCAATTGCATCATCCATTACATGCAGCTGGACATTATCTAAATCCAGAGTACTTCTATCAAGATTCATCTATTGAAAATTGTAGAGAAGTAACAGATGGGTTGTATGCTTGTATTGAAAAATTGGTTTCAAGCACTAAAGTAAAAGACAAGATTATATCTGAGATACTACTGTACACTAAAGTTGAATAACAATTTGGGCTTCCAATTGCAAAAATATCTAGAACGACAAGATCTCCTGGGAAATGAAAATATTAACCTTTAAATTCACAACTATTAGTTTATCTTTAAAATTTTACTTAATACTTGCATAGTTGCGTTAGCTTATAAATAACGATGGTCAACATAACACTTTTTATAGTTGAATGGTGGAATTTATATGGTAATTCAGCTCCTCATCTCCAAAAATTAGCCATTAGAATTTTGGGTTTAACGACTAGTGTTGCTGGGTTTGAGAGTAATTGGAGCATATTTGAGCATGTAAGTACTCGTAATGTATATTTTTAATTTATTTTATTTGCTTAGTTAATCAATTAGACTATACACTAATATTAAGATATTCCATGCAACAGATCCATACCAAAAAAAGTAACAGATTGGAGCGTCAAAGATTGAATGACCTAGTATATGGCAAGTATAATCATGCTTTAAAAGCCCGTTATGACTTGCGGAGTGTTATTAATCCAATCTCATTGGATAACATTGATCATAGTAATGAGTGACTTGTCGAAAAGATGGGTGTTAATGCGTAAGCAGAAGATGAGTTGGTGTTTGGTGATGATAGCTTGACTTGGGGTGATGTTGCAAGAGCGTCGGGTAGTGAGGACGTGTTGGCATACACAAGGCGACCAAAGAGACAGTCAGGAGTTATTTCAACCAATGCCTCAAGCTCCCGAGCTCCACGTATTGAGTCTGTTGACATAGAAGATGAGATTGATTCTGATGAGTCAGGGTAAGAGGAGATTGGTGGCTATAGTTCTAGTGACACCAATGAGAATCACCCTATTGAGGAAGATTATATGGAGGAACATTATTTTAGTAATTAGAAGTGGAATCTAGAATGATTTTATATTTCCTTATTAAGACTTAAGTTGATGATTTGATGAAGTTTTACTTCATTATAGGCAATATATATTTATTATTTATGTGTCTATTATGTTCTCTAAATACTAGATATATATATTTAAAAAATTCTTCATAGTGAGCTTTTTTTCAGTGAAGCCCACACTTTAAGTGCGCTTTGCGCTTTAAACTCCAACAGGGCTTTAGCGTTTTTTTGCGCTTTTCGCTTTTGACAACACTGCGTCGAGGTATACCGCGGGGTCTAAAAGGCTAAGTCCCGTGCTGAAAATTTCGAGTCCCTACTCTTATTCAACTCGATGTCAGGGATCCCGATGACCTGAATTTATCAATCCAATCCAGACTCGGTCCCAGAGCCGGAAAAAGAGTCCACAAGGAATCGGATTAATCAGTCAAGAGCCGGAGAAATACTTGCATCCGGACTCGACATTCGCATTCAGATTCTCCGCAAGTACAGGTAAAAGGAAATAAAGCTTAAATCAAAGACGAATTGAAGAAACATCTTTTCCATTAATAAAAAATAGTTACAAAGCCCACGAGGGGTCCTCACACATGATTACAAAGCCCACGAAGGGGTCCGTACACATAAACGAAGAAGCAAAAATAAAATACCTACAATGAAAGCCAAGAGTCTAATCTATCCTCGGCGGTAGTATGTTCGAGCATCGCCTCCTCGAAGGTCTCATCTCAGTCTCCCAAAGTAACATCTTTAAGGGAGAAGATGAAGAAGAGGAAAGTGGTGCGGAAGAAGCAGAAAGAGATGAAAAAAAAGTCATAGCTCGCCAAAGAGCACAAGCTTTTACTAGGCTGAGGAAATCACGCCCTGTAGAATACTTTGCAAGCGCTTGCCCTACCTGCATGGCTACTTTGAGTCCACTTCTTGGGACATTATGCCCTGCAAGTTACCAACTGGTAGCGCCATTTCACCCCACGGAAATTAAAAGGATGAAGTGCCACACCAGGCCGAAGTGCGGAGGTGAGCAGCGGTGTAGAGTCCAAACATCTCCCTAAATCAAAAGAAATCGACCCCCCCCCCCCAATCTCATCGCCACGAGCCAACGACGACAGTAGTAACAACAATAACGAAAACGAAGACGGGTCAATGCGATCTTGCTCAGCGAGAGAAAGCCCTGAAAAAAGGTCGTGGCCTAGTTGATAAGAATGCCACCATGTAATCTTAAGGCCACGAGCCTCAAATATGGGAGATAACAATGGATGAGTATAAAGAAAAGAAAAGAATGGAAGGATACTGGAAGACACATGAATGATGGTTCTAGGAGGCTTCCATTTATAGAGGGTGGAAGCATAACCAACGATTCCATTAATGCCCTTGAAAGACGTACCAGCAGGCGCAATCAATGCATTTTTTGGGAGCCGAATCGATAGCTACATTATTGCATTAAAGAACAAGAATCGATAGTGTATTAAATGACACTGCAAAGTTGAACCGACGGGAACCTCAATTATCATGAAGGTTTACGTCATAAGTATGACATCATCACGGGAAAGTTCAGAGAGATAGAAATCAAAGTCGATTCTTATCGTTCTACTCTAAGAAATGCGGGGACTATCTGTGTACGGTATAATCGGAGGGTCCAAGTTTCAACCATTACAATACCTCATGAGCAAGGTTTCCGAAGGTCGAGACCACGGTCGAATTTTATCCTGAGGGGACAGCGGTGTCTAACCTCGAGGCAGTACAAATCAATAGTTATGGTGGAACAGTTGGAAGTTCCCTAAGCGTATGACTAGGGCTGACAAAATCTAGAGGTCTAGCTCTGACCCGTATCAGTGCATTGAGTAGCTATACCTGCCCTATATATTTGTACTTAATGCTTTTGTACTATGTTCTCCCTTATATATAAAGGGGAACCCTTGTCATTTGTAGACATCTGATGCACAATACTAAATACACAAGAACATTCTCTCCGATATCTAACATATTCTCTTGAGTTCATTACTTCATTTATTGCTTACACTCAGTGTGTTGTATTTATTGTTCTTCATTTATTTAATCATAAAAGAGCCATTCCTATAGCTTTTATAAATGTTGCATCCCCCTCGGTTGCCCTGGATCAACCACCCAGCTCAACCCCGAGGCCCTGTAATCAACAGTTTGAAGCCCCCCATCCGCCACCGTTTGGTTCGATTATCTTGTCATTTATAAGCTATAATCCTAATTTCTAACTTTTTACTTAGCATCCATCACTTAACAACTGGCATAAAACTGGATCACGTATTTTTATAACCATACAATAAAACTTAATTGTTATTACCACTTTCACGATAAACAATATCCCTCCAGAATCGCCTAAAATTGAGCTCCAAAAATCCAAAACGTAATGAAGAGATGACCCATTTTCAATCCCTTATGTTTCTGGCCAGTTTCACTTATGCGAACAAAATTTGTGCACCTACGACGCTGCTTGTGCGAGCCAAAATCTGCTCCTACGGAAGTCCACTGGCCAGCAGCCCATCGCACCTCTAGAATTTCTTCTGCTCCTGCGCAATTGCAGGTGTGACATGGTGTCGCACATCTGCGCATTTTTTCGCACCTGCGGCAGTGGCCTCGCTTCTGCCCACACATAGGTGCATTGCTCTTCTCCATTTCTGAGACCACACGCCCAGCTCGTCCAAGTCCGCTTTTGCGCCTACTCCTCCGCACATGCAACCTTTGCACATGCGCCCAGAGTTCCGCGTGTGCAATTGCACCAGTTTCTGCCAGGAAACAGCTTCAGTCAGCATGCTTTAAACGATCCAAAACTCATTCAAAACTCATCCGAGCCAATCGGGACCTCGTCCGAATAGACCAATAAGTCACTAACATAACACGGACCTACTCGAGGTCTCAAATTACATAAAAACGTTGGAATTATGAATTGCACCTTGAATTGAACTTATGATTATTCAAACTTTCCAACTTATAGAACTCGTGCTGAAACGTATCAAATCAATCTAGAATGACTTTAAATTTTTCACACGAGTCATAAATGACATAATCAATATGTTTCAGTTTCCGGAATTAAAATCCAAACCCGTTATCAATACAATCAACCCTCGGTTATAAATATTTCAAATTTTCAACTTTCCATTTTTTACCAAAATGCGTTGAATTATCCTACGGACTTTCAAATCAAAATCCAGACATACGCCTACGTCCGAAATCACCATTCAAAGCTATTGAAATCATCAAATCTCCGTTCCGGAGTAGTTTGCACAAAAGTCAAACTCAGTCAACTCATTTCACTTAAGCTTCAAAAATAAGAACGGTCCTTTCAATTGAATTCTGAATCATCTGAAAACCAAACTCGACCATACATGCAAGTCGTAATACACATTACAAATTTGCTTCGGACCTTAAGCCACTGAATGGGACGTCAATTCTCAAAAGGACAAGTTGGTTCGTTACAGGTCAAACTTAGGAATTTTCCAAACCTTCAAATTACTAGCTTTCGACAAAACAAGTCAAATCAGGTTAGGGACTTTCGAATTCAATTTTTTGAATACGCCTAAATATAATACTGACCTAGCGTCGTTTACACAAATGGTGACTGTAGTCAACTCAAGTTATTTTTAAAGCCAAAATCATATTTTCTTTAAATTTTCACATAAAATCTTTTCGAAAAAAGAAACCGACTGCGTACGTAAATGGAGAAATACTAAATGGAGCTAATAGAGATCTCGGAAGACAAAAATATGGGCTAGTACTCTAAACAACCTATCAGGTCATCACAGAAAGGGCCAACGATAATAAAATTTGAACCTATAGTAATCACTAACTAGGGGTGGAAAACAGGTGGGCGGGTCGGGTCGAATATGAAACGGTTCAAAATGGGTAATGAAAAAATAGATAAACTATTCGACCCAACCCATATTCTAAATAGATAAATAAACGGAATTACCGGCAGATAATATGACTAACCGTATTATCCAGGGCTTCATGAATATGATCACTTTTGAGAAAATTCAAAGTCTCCCAAACTTGAGGAACCCCCAAGTTGAGGTTTTACAAATGTAAAAGTTAGATCCATTAGTTATCCATTGGTTATCCACTTTGTTATCCATTATCTAAATGTAATATGGTTCTTATCCATATTTGACCCGTTTTTATAATGTTCATTATTCAACCCATTTTTAATGGATAATATGGGTGATTAACTTTTTTTAACCATTTTGCCACCCCTATCACTAACCGTGAGAACTTTCATAGATAACATTAGGCTATAGTTTTCTTTTTATAACATTGCATGTGTAATCAGAAGACATCCCCGAAAGATACATATACAGATTTATATTGGGTTTCTCATTCGGCATCGCCTTTGGGGCCTCGGCTAATTTGGATTTGTATCACATAAGGCCCATTAAAGGAGAGCACACTCGCTATCAAAAATTTTTTTATTTCTAGAGATTGAAATCAAAATCTCTGCTTAAGGGCGAAAAGATCCTTATATTTGATTTCAAAGCTATAAATGATAAAGTAAAATATATCAAACGAATAGGAAAAGTACCATAACGATACTGTATACATTGAGCCTTCAATTAATGAATGATGGATGACATTCATTATAAATATATCATTTTTGGCTGAGGTCATCTAGGTATAAATGTGCAAGATTCTTGAGCACAACCCATGAGTTCCATTATAAAATATTTGAAATTTTGGAATATTCTCTTTTAAAAATGCTAATACCTAAGAGAGAGAAAGAATAAATAGCATGACTTGTTGTAATTATTTGTTTATGTGTAATTTTTTAATTATGTGAAGTTACTTGTATTGCTCGACCTTTTTTTTAAAAACTGAATCCACTAGGCATTGTGCCTAGGGCTGATTTTCATAAATATAAGACATAGTACAATAAAAGTGGAGGGGGACATATATCTTACCTCTACACATAAGATGAAAATGCATTTGGTTAACCAAATATGGTAACCAAATGACATCTGAACACTTTGAAGGTTTAGACCTATAATGTTGATCCAATTGTCTATCAACATTTGATAGACAATTGGAAATACAAAATACAAGAGTAGTAAGCCTAGGTAAACTATACAAAATTGCACATGAGATCCTAATTCTACTAAAAGATGGAGATGGAAGATATTCTTCCATATACAACAAACTCTATTTCTAACTAGAGAGTGAGTGTACCGTATGATGTTAGAAAAAACCAAAGTGATAATGAGGGGATTTATATTCAACCTTGCTTTGACATTGGAAATAAAGAAAGCAAGTGTGAAGATCTGATACAAAGGGGGCCCACAAAATGGCGAGAAAACTTGCTTCTGCCTGCAGTTTGTGGCAGAGGAGAGGGAGCACTTCCTTGGTTGTTTTTCTCCAATAATCTTGATTTATGCATGCTGGTGAAGGTGCTGTGAGTGTGTCTGCTTTAGGAACTCAAAGGAGCATATGGGCTCTAGCAGGTGAAAAATGAAACAGCACAGTTGAGACTGTTTTTGACTGAGCAGTATAGGAAATGATGGCATTCCAGGAGTGAAATTGACTGGGACAAGGCTGGAACTGATTTGATAGTTTTGGAACATTTTAAGTACTTTCAGCAAAATGAGTTTCATAGAAACTAAGACCACTAACTGAAAGCACCTAAATTATCCGAGTGTACTTTGAAAACCTCCAATAAAAAAGCAAACATGTTAGTGAAAGGTAGCTAAATCTCTAGGTTCTTGTGTCAACTGGAGATGAGTCTGGGGGCAGGGGAGCATTGAGGATCCCTCATTTATAGAATACAGTTTATTGCAGGTTCTTTTGTGGACTACAATAAACTGTATTGGTATTGCTCATCTTGTGGAATTGGACTTGAGTTGAGTTGGTACAAGCTACATGAATTGATTGAAGGTTTCCTGCATAAGCTTGTTGTTGGTGGTGTGTTAGGTGATATGAGTTTAGGAGAGTGAACACTAGGGGAGTCAATCTCACTGGTAGAAACCATATCATCTGGGTGACAGAAGAGGGAAAAGGGGTATTGTTACTGCAGGTGGTATACATTTCTATATTTCCAGCTCCTATACCCTTATGTCCCTAGGTGGTGTTGCTTCTGTTGGGGGGATGTGTTTCCAACTGAGTTGACTCTAGGAAGCTGAGCATCATAGATGCTAATACCACTCCCAGGAATCTTATCAGTTGGCTACCTGAAGAAATACCTATAAAAAAGAAAACAAAGTTAGAGAAAAATTCAGCATTTCTGCTTGGTTCTTTTGTTCTGTTTTTTTTGAGGATTTCATATGGTGGTGTAATGATTATCACCCATATGTAAGTGATTTCTCCTAGGTTCTTGTGGGTTCTAGGAGATCTGATCGGATAATGTGGTTGGATATCAATGGAAAAGGGGTGATTCAGGTTGTTGGAGATAGTTGTCAGGTGGTCTGCAGTGGTTTGTGAGGTGGGATTTGGGTGTTATTGTATGGAGTTGTGTGTGTGTGCCTCTTTTTGCTGCAGACCACTAGTCATTTTCCCATATGCTGGTCAGCTTGAGCACACAGAAATTGCATGGTTGTGTGCTCTTCATACTACTATGGGAGTTGTCTTCCTTCTCTCTATATCTTACTCCACATCTTTGATGTAGTTTTAGTATAATGAGAAAAATAGCTAATACCACACCCTGATACTGTATCAAGGATATGTGTAGTTCATAGAAGAGAAAAACCTGCAAAAAAGCAAACAAAATTAGTAAAGAGATGTTGCCAGAACATCTCCTTGAGCGGGTGGTTTTCCAGTTATTTGTGCTTCCATGTTTTGTGATGCTTTGAACTACTGAAAGGTCCCCTCTGTGCTTATCATTGTGACCATGGACATTAGAGTTATCAGTGAGAAACTGAGGTGGAAAGATGACCCTGCTGGTCTTTTTATGTCTGAATGCAGGTGTGCCTTGTTGATCAAGAATAACCTGCCCTCTGATGTGTGATGGTAGCTCCATAAAGGTATTGTAATGTATTATAGAGGTGATGTCATGACTGATTTTGGATAATGAATCTGCAGGGTAATTGGTTTCTCTGAAAACATGTGAGTGGATGATGTCCTCACATTGTTGACTCAGAGTTTTAGTTTTCTGGAGAAGCATATCCAAGGACCATGGAGGATCAGAGCTGGTAGTCAACCAGAGAATGAGGAATTTTGAGTCAGATTCCAGGTGGATCTTGGAGAAGCCATTTTCAATACACCATTTGATGCCAAGGTAGGCAGGCTCTATTTCTTCTTGGTTATTAGTACCTTCTCCTAATGGGCTTGCTATGGCATGGATGAAAAGACCCTGGTGGTCCCTTATGATGATTCCTGCTCCAATTTTCCCAGGATTTGTCAAGGCACTCCCATTTGAGTTGATCTTGACATAGTCAAGTGATGGTTTAGACCAGACTACCTGTTGCACCTGTGTGAGATGCTTCAAGTTCTCAACAACATGGTAAATCTCTGCCCAATTAGGAGGCCATTTTGTGTTAGGTTGGGTATTTCTGAGCAAAAGTATCACAACTGAAGTGATAAAGTAGAGGGTTTTGGTAATAGTTGATGTCTTTCCTCCATATTTGGCAGAACACATGTTCTTCCACAAATTCCAAGATATGATAATTGGCAAGGTGTCAAGAAGCAGTTTCTGCACTGCATTATTCCTTTTCAGTAACTACCAATTCATGAGGGTGATTCTTAAAGGCTAGCTGGAACTGTGGATACCAACTCGGCCATTAAAATATTTCCATATGACTCTTGCAAAATAACCATTGCTAAAAATGTGATCAATGGATTCAGCACTAGGTTTAATACAACAAACACACCTTTTAAAACTTGGGGGACCAAACCTTAGCTGTTCTGTCACCAGTAGGCAATTTATTCCTTAGAGCCCTCCATGAGCAGAAGGACCACTTGAAGGGGATATATCTATGCCAGGTCATTTTGTTGGATAGGAAAATTGGCTTCTTATGTTTAATAAGGGACTAGGCAGAAGAAATAGAGAATGTTCCTAAATTGGAGTGGTTCCATATTGGTTTATCAAGAAGCTGAGGGTTGTGGTGTATCTATGTTTGTAGAATGTGGGGAAGCATGTGAAGGGGAACTGATTGGTTAAGTTTCTGGACATCCCATTGGCTATTACACCAGAAATGTGAAACCTTAGCCTTACCAGGTCTAACCCCCCCCCCCCCCACCCCCCCCTTTTT
>MU735426.1:58459-78414 GCA_026770625.1 Nicotiana glauca
GAACTATTTTTGTGACATAGTAACTAGTCTCTTCATCAGCCTGTTGGCCCTTCACTAATCACTTGTCCCAGTTCAATAAATCGTGCCCGGATAAATAGTTACAATCTAATTTGACAAGAAATTTGAGGTGTATATATATGAAATCAGAAGATAGATAAATGCTCGCCTCCTATTAAAAGGGTTTCATCTGAATCAAATGCCTTTTTCGATTGATTAGTAGAGAGTTGATTAAAAATCGGAATCACTTCGTGCATTACTGCTTCCATAGAGTAATTAGAAATAATTTCGAACAAACCTTTTGTTTTGCATGAATAAAAGATGTTGTTTGAGCTTCGATAACCGTCTTACCTGGCATAAGTAAAAAAAATAACCCAGGCACACATTTGATTTGCATAGGGCAGGGGTCCAGGTTGAGATTAGACCCGTTTGTTTAAAGGTTTAAAGATATTAGTTTCAACTTAATAAAAGCGGTTCTAAAATTAATTAAAAGCACATAGGTTATAACATGTATTAAAATCAGATATTTTGGCCATCTATAATAGTTTAAGCGACCGTGCTAGAACCACGGGATTCGAGGATGCCTAATACCTTCCCTCGGGTCAACAGATTTCCTTACTTAGAATTTCTGGTTCGCAGACTTCATTTGGAAAGTCGAAATTTCCTCGATTTGGGATTTAAATAAATCGATGACTTGGGACACCATAATTTATTCCAAGTGGCGACTCTGAAATAAATAAAATAATCCCATTTCGAATATTGTCACTTTAAATGGAAAAACTCCCTCGCTTCCACCCCCCGGGGTAATGGGCGCGCCAAAAGGAGGTGTGACAGGTAGTCCCTTTTAGATTACGCAATATGTGTCTGATCCCGTTCCAATGTCTCCTTGTGGGAGCAGAGCTATATCTTGCTAAGACATTAACTGAAAAAGTTATGCCATGCCTTGTAGTATTGGCGAGATACATTAGTGCACCAATTGCATTAAGATATAGTACTTCAGGACCAAGTAGCTCTTCATTCTCTTCTTGAGGTCGGAATGGATCCTTGTTCACATCAAGTGATCGAACAACCATCGGAGTACTTAATTGATGTGCTTCATCCATGTAAAACCGTTTCAGTACCTTTTCTATGTAGGTAGATTGATGAACGAAAATTCCGTTTGCCAAATGTTCAATTTGGAAACCAAGACATAATTTTATCTTTCCGAGATCTTTCATCTCGAATTCCTTCTTTAAATAATCAATTGCCTTTTGGAGTTCTATAGGAGTTCCAATAAGTTTTATGTTATCAACATATACGGCAAGTACAATAAATTCCGATGTTGTTTTCTTTATGAAAACACATGGTCAAATGACATCAATTATATAGCCTTCCTTTAATAAATACTCACTAAAATGATTATACCACATTCGTCCTAATTGCTTTTGACCATACAAAGATCTTTGCAATTTGATTGAAAATATTTCCCGGGACTTTGAGTTATGTGCGTTTGGCATTTTAAATCTATCGGGAATTTTCATGTATATCTCATTATCAAGTGAGCCATAAAGGTAGGCGGTAACCACATCCATTAAATGCATGTCAAGCTTTCATGGACAGCAAAACTAATGACATAACGGAACGTTATAGCATCCATAACGGGTGAATATGTCTCTTCATAATCAATACCAGACCTTTGTGAAAATCCTTGTACAACAAGGCGTGCCTTATATCTTTGTACCTAGTTTTTCTCATTTCTCTTGAGTACAAAGACTCATTTATAGCCAATAAGCTTAACACCATTATGTGTTGGGACTACAGCCCAAAAACTTCACGTTTTGCAAGTGAATTTAACTCTGATTGGATTGCTTCTTGCCATTTTGGCCAATCAAGTCTTTGTCGACATTCTCCAACAGATTGAGGTTCAAGATCCTCACTTTCTCGCATAATGCTAGATGCAACATTATATGTAAAGACATAATCCACCGCTATATCCACTCGATTCAAATTTGTCTCAATATCGATTGGATTTATTGATAGTTCATTATTTTCTTGAGTCTCGGGCTCAGTGGATTCCTCATGAATCTCAGAATTTATTAAATCGTGGATTTCTTCATGAGATTCTTTCATAGTGTCATTTTGATCATTTATTTTCCTTTTTCTAGGATTTCGATCTTTGGAACCTAATGGTCTGCCACGTTTTAGGCGTGCTTTTGACTCATTAGCTATGACACAAGAAAATTGTCCAATAGGGACATCAATACGGATTGGAACATTCTCCGCAGGGATATGAGATTTTGTTATCCTTTTCATATCCGTAAATGCATCTGGCATTTGATTTTCTATTCTCTGTAAATGAATAATCTTTTGCATCTCTTTTTCACAAATAGAGGCACGTGGATCAAGATGAGATAATGATGGATTTTTTCACAAAATTTTCCGTTTGGTTTCACCAACTTCTCCCCCTAATTTTGGGAAAGGTGACTCATCGAATCGGCAATGTGCAAATCGTGTAGTAAATAAATCCCCTGTCAATGTTTCGAGGTAGCGAATAATGGAGGGCGATTCAAACCCAACATATAATCCTAACCTTCTTTGCGGACCCATTTTGGTGCTATATGGCGGTTCTACAGGCACATATACTGCGCATCCAAAAATTCTTAAAATGGGATATATTAGGTTTATGACCCAAAACTAGTTACAACGGGGAATATTTATGATAATTTGTCGGTCTGAGACGAACTAGCATTGATGCATGCGAAATGGCGTATCCCCAAATAGAAGGGTAGCCTCGTTTTCATGAGTAACGGTCTTGCTATCAATTGCAGATTTTAATTAAAGACTCTGCAAGACCATTTTGAGTGTGAACATGAGCTACATGATATTCCACTTTTATCCCAATTGATAAGCAATAATTATTAAATGTTTGGGTTGAAAACTCAGCAACATTATCAAGTCTAATAGACTTAATTGGATTATCAGGAAATTGTGCCCGTAATCGAATTATTTGTGCCATTAATTTTGCAAAAGCGAGGTTGCGAGATGACAAGAGGCAAACATGGGACCATCTAGAAGATGCGTCTATTAAGATCATAAAATATCTAAACGACCCACTAGGTGGGTGAATAGGTCTACAAATATCCCCTTGTATACGTTCCAAAAACGCATGGGACTCAATTCCAACCTTTGTTGGTGATGGTCTAATAATTAACTTGCCTTGATAACAAGAAGTGCAAGAAAATTCATCATTTAAAAGAATCTTTAAATTCTTTAATGGATGCTCATTTGAGTTTTTTATAATTCGTCTCATCATAATTGATCTAGGGTGTCCCAACCGATCATGCTTTAGTACAAAAGTATTGGAATCGGTAACCTTTTGGTTTGCAATAGAATGTGCTTCAATTGCACTAATTCTTGTCCAATATAGGCCACAAGACAAAGATGGGAACTTCTCAATAGCCCTTTTCTAGCCAGAGACATTTTTGGTAATGACGAGATATTCAAGATTATTCTCATGTATTGTCTCAATATGATATCCATTTCTGCAGATATCTTTAAAACTCAACAAGTTCATCTTGGACTTGGGGGAGAACATTGCATTCTCTATAATAAGTATTGTTCCCTTGGGCAGAGTTATAGTAGCTCTTCCAGAGCCTTCAATTAAATTACTATTACCAGAAATTGTAGTAAAATCTGCCTTACACATATTTAAATGAGAGAAATATTTTTTCTCTTTGAATATTGTATGTGGCGTACATAAATCAATTAAACAAATATTTTTACAATTGAACTTTGATCCAATTTTGCTCTGTGAGATATCCATATTTGCTTAATCTTCTCAAAGAGCTTCTTGAGACGGGTAGAGTTTCGTGCTGATAACGTGTTATAAAATAATAAAAGAACAAGAGCAATATTACAGAGAAAGAAAGAGAGGGAATTCTTATTGAATTTTGAGATGAATTACAATGGAATAGAACTCTCTATTTATAGGGAGATGGTGACTTAGCCACCAAGTAATAAACACTAGAATCTCTCTACATATGGACATTCACCATAAATAGAATCCTATTTATAACAATTTCTAAGGCTCGAACTTAAAACTTTTGATTAAGGATGAAAGGATTCTTATATTTAATTTCAAAGTTATGATTGATAAAGTAAAATATATCAAACGAATAGGAAAGGTACCATAACGATGCTGCATCCACTGAGCCATCATTTTCTTCAATTAATGAATGATGGATGATAGACATAATATATTAGTTTTGTTGTGAGGCAGAGGTCATCTACATATAAATTTGCAAAATTCTTGAGCACGACCCATGAGTTCCTTTATATGATGTTTGAAAATTTGGAATATTCCCTTTTTAAAATGTCTAATATCTTGTCACTCACTTTATTATATAGAGCCTAAAAATATTAAAGAGCAAAACGGTTTTGATGTTCATGGTTGTATAACTGATGTAATCTATTTTTTCTTTAGCTATATATTGTTAGGTTTAGTCTGTTATATTATCTCCATGATTTGTTTTTAATTTGCAAATGATTCATGCCTATTACTGTCATCACATGTAATCTTTTCCAGCACATCCGGTCCAAGAGGCATTCAACCCTTTAACAGAAGGGTTTTATATGGAAAAAATTAACTTAAACAGCCGCTTACCTAGTCGATTAAACTAAAAATAGATGGTAATGTATAATATACGCATAATACGTATATAATCGTGTATAATCAATATACATATTTACCGACTAGAAAAATTAAACAGTACTATTTTGTGTAAAGCCTAATACAGCTGTTGGCTATTAATTAGTTTTTGTTGTGAGGCTGACATCACCTACTTCAAAATTTGTAAAGTTCTTTGAGTACAGCCCATGAATACCATTATAAATATTCCCTTTTAAAAATGCTGCAACTCACTCTATTATATAGAGCTGAGAAATAGTAAAAGGCAAAGCAGATTGGAGATTCATGATGCTATAACAACTGAAGTAATCTACAAATAGTTAGGTCTAGTTTGTAGGAATATCTCCGTAATTTATTTTTAATTTGTAAATAATTCAAGCCTAATACCGCCATTTTTTTTTAATTAAGCGTAATCCTTTTTCCAACAGGCATTCAACCCTTAAGTTAAATGATTTGTGAAAAATAACCTCCACCTCTAACTCCCAACCCTTCTGTTTATCGAAGTTCAGAAAAATATTGTCTTAAGGTGGTTTGAAATGAGATGTATGCACGAGTTTGAGTTCTAAAATTGAAGAATGATCTCTTGGCATATACTTACTCCCCGTAGTGATAGCGTGAGTTCAGATTAGTTGAAGTATAAGTAAATTTCAAATACAATATACCTATATAAAAAATTTTAATAAAAAATTGTCACTATTGTACATCGTGTCAATGAAATAGACATTAAACTGAAAAAGAAAAGAAAAAAAGAAGATAGAGGAGTGTTACATGTATATTCTCTGCTTCCACGTTCATTTGAAACTGTGCCAATGCATTTATATTTGCTATAATTTGGTCGTTTTCTTCCCTAAGTTGATTCACTTGAGTTGTTAGATCATCAGAATGCTTTTGTTTCTTCATCCTTTATCTTCTTGCTGATTCCCTGTTTGATATCATTTTTTTTGCGTTTCCTTTGGTCGATTAGTAGTTGTATATCTTCTTGGCTTGACCCCGAAGTAGTTCCACTAAAAGAAGACATACTCTGTAGAATTAATTGGTGGTGTTGTAACGAGACTGCTCTTTTTAATGGGTCTCATACGGTACCAATCTAAATTTGTCAAGTTGGTGGATTTTCAATATCGGATGGTCAAACCACTTTTAATGGCTCCTAGCAAACACGAATTTGGTTGGTTGGGCTAACAAATTTTTGATGTTGGATGTTTAAAGAACCTCTAGTGGCCCTACAATATGGTTCGAACTTGGGCCGAACCTGAATATTAGTTGAGTGAGTTCTAAATACTAGATGATTAAAGGGACATTTTCATGTATGTACCAATTTGAAAACTATATTACATATTATGTAGCAACTACCGAATTTACATCAAATGTCAATAGAATGTTTTCATAAGTTCTTACATTTTGGCCCCATCAGATATTGACCACCTAAAAAGGTGGATATTAACAACTTTTGTGTTGTTTAAAGTATGAATAAATTGTAGTGGGTTGGCTAAAGTTATGGCAATTAGGTTGAAAGTGTGGAAGAAAAAGGGTGTGTAATAGATTATTATAATAAAATTATTGGGAGTTGTTGGGAGTGAATAATGCTGTTAATTTGTTTCCTTTAACGACACATTCTACAAGTTTAATGAATCAAAGGGTAGAAGAACTTTAAAAAAGTTCTAAAAAAGTGTAGCTGGATAGTAGTCCTTCATCATAACAGATACCACGATATCATGTCAAAAATCCCTGTGATGCTACAATTCAAGGGGAAATGGGATGAACACGGGAGATATAGTGATTTCGAAGTTGATGCAATTGTGATAGATGATAAAGCGACGTACAGTCTTTTGATATCTACAATAACGGATCAATTGTCGATCGATACGTCTGAAAGAATCGTAGGTATCAAATACAGGGTGGACGACAATTGTCCCGCCATGGAGATTAGGAATGATATGGGTGTCCAGGTGTTTATAGCGATGAAAAAGTTGAATAAAAATTTATGTTCGTTTTCGTTAATTATAAGTGAACGAGTTTTGAATGTGGAATTGGCTATGACAAACAACAACACTAGCGCAGGTTTGTAATATTTGAATATGCATTAATATTGGTATTTTCGATTTTGACAACAAAAGCTATGAAGAAAAAACTTTGTATGATATTGGTGCAGGTTTTTCTGGAGACCAATTGTTCATTGAAGCCCCATCATCTGTTCCCATAGAGGAATATAAAAGTGATGTAATAACAGAATGTTCGATTAGTGATATTGAAGAAGGATATGTCTATCAAGACAAGCAAATTGTAGCTGCTACAATAAAACAGTTTTGTGTCTCACACAAGTTCCAGTTCAGAATTAAAAGATCTAGTTTTAGAAGGTATGCCACTATGTTTGAATAAGATTTTATTGTAGCTTGCTGTTATGTTGTTTTTTAAATTTTTTTGTAGTTTGAACGTATATGAAGTTAATGAATAGTTGAAATGTAGTTATGGAATGTTGTATATATTAATTTCAATTTTTGAAAATCCTTTGTTGCGTATACATTATTAATGATTCCCTTAATAAATATATTTTGTTGTAGCTATTGGCTGGTATGTGTAGTTGAAAACTGTAAATGGCAATTCAAGGCAACGTCAATTAATGATTCCGCATTGTTCAAGATTAGGAGTTTCAACCGGCAACACACATGCTCCTTAATGGACGAATCATTCTTACATCGAAGACGTACTTCAGTAGTAGTTGGAAGCATGGTCACTCCAAAGTATTGTGATCCTAAGACGGTTTACACCCCAAAGGACATACAATCTGACATGTTGTCGAACCACGGAATGAACCTAAGCTACATGCAAGCATGGAGAGCAAAGGAAAAGGCTTTACACTTACTGAGAGGGGATCCAGCTGATTCTTACAGCAAATTACCAAAATATTTTTATATTCTTGAGCAGACTTATCCTGGATCATTTGTTAAATTGAAGAAGATGCAAGATGATTGCTTCTTATACGCATTTGTTGCTCTTTGTACATCAATTAGTGGTTAGAAGTATTGTAGGCCGGTAATAGTGTTTGATGGGACATTCTTAAAATCAACATACAGAGGCATCATGCTTACAGCAAGCACCATGGATGCAGCCGGTAAGTATCATAACAAATTTGTATCTAAGTTGTAGGCGGTTGGTAAATTGTAATACTTCTGTAGTCACATGTAGTTATTGTATAGCCTGTGATTTAAATGCTTATAAATTGTCTTACCTATGAATGTATATTGTAATTAATTTGTATAGTTAATCTTATATAAATTTGACAAAACTCTTTAATAATTTATTTATTGAATAACAATATAGGTACAATACTACCATTGGCGTATGGGGTGGTTGATTCCGAAAATGACGCATCATGGCACTGGTTCTTTGATCAATTCAAGCATGCATATGGTGAAAGACCTCAATGTGTGTTGTTTCCGATAGGAATGAGAGTATAATGAAGGGAACATCAATTGTCTATTCGGGCATGCCGCATTATTCTTGCATGTGGCATATTTGGACAAACATAAGGTCAAAATTCAAAAAGGGACATCTACAATTATAGTCATTGTACTTTGCTACAGCACGATCGTACACACTGGATGAATTCAATGAAAGGATATTGTTGATTGAAAAGGTGGACCCGCGTGTGATAACTTACCTACATGATATTGGCTACCATAGATGGTTAAGAGTACATGCAACAGTGAATAGAACGTGGACAATGACATCTAATATTGTGGAGTCCTTGAACGCTGTAACAAAAGATGCAAGGGATCTCCCTATATTTGACCTTTTGGAGTATATGAGGACTCTTCTAGAACGTTGAAACAACGAGAAGTTAGGGAAGGTAAAATGTACTTTTATGTTTCTTGGGTGCAAGTTCAACAATGAATAAGAGATTAACAGGACATTGTCCCAGAAGCTAAGGGTAACAAATGTTTTGATTTGGTTAAAAACATTATTTCAATATTTTAGATGTGAATAATAAATTGTGGGTATTATGTATTAAAAATGGATGTGAGTGTTGCTTACCCAAAAAAAATATTGTAGAAAATCATGGGTGTGCTTTGTAGGTAAGTTGTAGAATTTTTGAAGATAATAGATATTTAATTTGTAGTATTATTGTTGAATAAGTGTAGTTACTACATTTTGAATAATAACTTATGAATGACTTGTATTAACTATTTTTTGGGGGATTGACATAATTTGATTACGTTTCTTATGGAAATGCAGGTGAGGGCTTCAACAGAGCATATATATACTGTGTTAGAAGGTGTGAAGCGGTACATTGTATGTCTACAAAATAGGAATTGTAGTTGTGGTCAATTCCAACTTGAAAAACTTCCATGTGCGCATGCTATGGCTGCATTAAGGCAGAAGAATGAAACTTATGAAAACTATTGCTCTCTGTATTACACAAGGGAGAGCTTTCTATGTACGTATGAAGAAGAAGTATATCCTCTTCCTGACGAAAGCAAATGGAATGTGCCGCAACATATTTTGGATGAAGTACTGAGTCCACCTGATGGAGAAAGAAGGCAGCCTGGGAGACGGCAAAAGGAACGATATAAAAATCGTGATGAAGCCAATTCGAAGAAGTATAAGATGTCCTGTGAAAATTGTGGAGGTAAAGGGCATAACAAAAGAACCTGCAAGAATGCGCCGAATAAGAAATAAATGTCATGCAGTATTCAACCTTGTTTTACCTACAACTTATATTGTTACATTGTAGTGTTTAATTTTGTATTTTGGTACTAAATTGTGAAATCATTATGAAGTTAAAAAACGATGTTCCTTTGTTTCTTTAATATGGATTTTTGTTTAGTGTCAGGCATCTATTTATTTATAACCTATATCGTTAATTTAAATGGTATTGTCATTTAGGACATTAATGCCAAAAAATAAATCTGTATGGTATGTTTTACTACAAATTAAATGTAGTTAATTGAAATAAAAAGCTGCAAATGGTTAGTGAATAAAATGGGACATAGTTAAAATGTAGTTCTGTAAAAAATGTATATTGTATTCGAAATGTAGCAGACAATTTTAAAACGCCTGACATAAATTATGTAAAATGGGACATCGTTGGAATAAATAAGGTGATGAGTTCTAACAAATGACATATAAAATTATGTTGCGACTACAAAATGTTACAAACTACAAAATATATGTAGTTAATTAAAAAGCTGCTAATGGTTAGTGAATAAAATGGGACATAGTTGAAATGTAGTTATGTAATAAACTGTATTTTGTAATTGAAAGGTAGGTGACAACTTTAAAACAGTTCACACAAATTACTTGAAGGTCAGTCATTACAGTGAAAGGATTTACAAAATACATACTTGGAATAAATAAGGTGATGAGTTTTGTCAAAAAGAAATATATAATTATCCTTCAACTACAAAATGTCACAAACTACAAATTGAACATTGATATTATTTCTTCTTTTTCTGGACCCTAGTCTTCTGCTTCAAAGGATGAGCACCCTTCCTCCCAGGAAGCCTGCCAGTAACCTCACTTCCACTTATTGATCCATCTTCTAGCTTCTTTGTAGCGTAATCCCATAATAGAGCTCCATAACGTCTCCGATGCTTGTCGATATCTGCTAGGGCTGTAGATGGGATTGACAAATCTCCAAGGCTAACATACTCAGGAAATGCAGCCATAAAAATACCACAATCGCTGCAAAAAATCAATTTAACTATATAATCCTGCAATTGGATATTTAATCAAAAATAAATAACGCGTGCTGAACGAGATAATAGGAAATTTACAGTGATCCTTCCATTTGTTGTGGAATCTCTGTTACCATCCACCGTATGTTGATAGGGTATGTTTCTTATTTATCCACATATGCCTTGTTAGTCTTGAGTTCAATGTCTGTACGCTTCTCGTAAAATTCAGTGCAAGCCAAATACAAAGGGATCATAACTGAAAACTTCTCAACACAGGACTGAACTGCTTTATTGGTGTGTGTAGACACCATAGAATCGTACACATAAAGTTGCATATCCGCTATGTCGAACACAACCAAAACCCAATGGAATTTCTCAACAATGTTAACTGGCATGATGACGTAGTCAACTTCAGCCCAGGGAACATTTGCAAGAAGTATGTATCCGAGAATACATTCTGCAATATCGTCATTGGGTTTGACAATGGAGTACCTTTTCCCATCTGTAGCTGTTATGAACTTATCGTAGATTTGTTCGATCTTTGTCTTGAACAGGCAATCGGTTGTTGTAAATGTTGTGTTGCCCCTATTGATTGGTCCATATTTCCCTTTTTTCCTCAGGTAATACATAATTACATCAATGTGCTGCCAAGAAGAGTAACAGGTAATTAACGGACTGAGAAATAAAACTTCAAATAGGCAGCAATACTTTAATAAGCAGATGAGTGATTTTATAAGCATTTCAAAGTTGTGCTCCTACAGTTAACTACATTGGTTGACAAAGAAAAGAAAATCGATGTACAGTACATTGCTTCCACAAATGACTACATAGCAACTTACAAAATCGGAAGAGTTGAAGTAAAAAAAGAAACCACAATACTATCATAATGTAGTTAACAAGTGATACGAATAACTATAACATTCTACCTACATAGGTTCAAATAGACTATATTAGTACATATAGGAACCTGTCTCCTATATCCTAAACTAGGAAAAAATATATTTCATTTGTAGGTAGAATGTTGTCTGCTACACTACCTTACTACAACAATCTACCTACAAAAAAAGAGAAGAATCAGGATTGTGTGATATTTTTTTATTGTACTTACCAATTGATTAATGACTTGTCCTGGGTGAGAAAGGGCGTAAAACTATTCCTTTTTATCCTCCTTTTCAATTCCAAGGTCTAAAGGAGGATTAATTTGGTTGTCCTTTGTGAAAAATGCAAAATTCGTTCTGTAACAATAAATTTAAGTCCAATCAAACGAGAACGTATATTGCATTACATATATAAAGTTTGGAACCAATATATAGAATGTAATAAAGAGTCATACCTCTTAGAGACTTTACCAGTACTGGGGTATAACCACTTGTTGAACTTATCCAATAATTTTGAATCTACATTTTCACCTATTTGTGTTGTGAAGGGGTGCTGATGTAGAAAATTTTAGGTGCAGATGAGCTGCTACCTCCAGAACTATATAGAGTTAGGAAAGGTGAACATGCATTTTTGTCCGGTTGCCTAGTTCTTGTAGGAAGAATAGGGGTTGCTTCAAATGGTGTAGTATCGCCGTACTTAACCAACTGTGTTAAATCATCTGGCAACTCGAAATCATCCAAAGTCACATCCTTGTTAGGAATGCATGTTCCTTCAAAACCTACAGCTACATCATTCTGTGCATCTTCGCCCTCATTGCGAGGATTCTCAAATCCTAGTTCGTCATTTTCAACTATAGTCAACCCGTGAATAGAGAACTGTTGGATATTGTATTAAACTTTGTGAATAATAAATTTGTACGTTACATAAAAGCTTCTTCAAGAAATATGTGCATATATCAATCCACAATGAATGATGGTTCTATGAAATACCTGCATTGACTTGAATTGCAACATGTTGAAAATCTTGATATAAGTTGACTGTTGGCTGGACATGTTCTGGAACAATTGAAGAATCCATGTAATGAGATTATATAATGTAGACAATTGGTAGTTTACTATGTAGTTGTGGTTGTAGACATTAATAGGTTATTGTAAATATGAGGGAGTAGTAAAACTCAAGTATATAACACTTTAGACTCTCGATGAAAAATATTTGTAGGTATGTTGCGGATACTTGTCTTGCTTATGCCTGGTCGTTCTTGAAAATGCTGGTGGTTCATTCCTGATTGTTGTTGATTTTTTGTGGTTGAACTACCAGCAACCTATATTAAATATGTTAGGTTGAGACAATTGATTGATAAGTTATAATTGGTACGGATTTTAAATATATATAAAAAATTACCTTTGCCTCATTCACATCAAATTTTTTATTTATCAATTCCAAGACAGTCTTGAAAGAATCATCTATCAACAATCGAAGGTCATGGAGTTCCTTAAAAACATCCTTCTTAAAATCTTCTAGCTTGCCATAAACCTAAATGAAATAAATGTGTGAATTAGTTTCTAGTTTCTGAATTGATTTTGATGATAGGACTGCTCCCCCCACTAACAGAACAATGGATAAGTGTATTAGTTACACTTAATTGTAGTTAGTAACTTAATTAACCTGTAGCTGGACTGTAGATAAAAACGATTACCTGCTCAATTCCCTTCTCCAACTTCTTCAGCGTCCTAGCAACATATTCCTTTTCATCGTGACAATCTGTATTGTTGGGTTCCATCGTTGGAGAAACATCTGTTGGAACATCTGAAGATTGTGAGCCCTCTTCGCATTCAAAAGAAATCTTTTTTGGCAGCTAAAGCACTCCAAGCTCTTGTCCAGATTCACTCATACTGGCAAACTTATGCAAGTTTATAGAGAAATATGTCATTTGCTTTGCAGAAAATGTAGCAGAATTGTAGATAAAACATACATATTAAAGTTATAGTGTAGAAGTTGAATGGAAATACCTTAATCCAATCAGGATTGATCATCTTGTCTTCAAAGACGGTTAACCAAATCAGCCCTTTAGTGGCTGACCATCTTAACATGCGAGGTATTTCCTCTGAAGAACGCATAGCAATGTCCGTGTTTACCTTGGAGCAACACTCATACAGCCAAACTTGCAAGGCTAATGAGCATCCCCTAATAAGATAAGAATGGACACGGGGACTGAGACGATGACGAACGGATTCCATGACCTGAGTGAAAGATTTAATACCCCATGGGTATGTCTCAGAATAACCCGACTCAACCAGATAGAACCTAAAAGGATCTATGAAAGCCACGTTGTCTTTGCCGGACGGGCAAACAAAATATTCCAAAAGATACAGAATACAAAGCTTGAGAGCGTCCTCATCGTTTTCCCAAGATTTGTTGGTTACTATGTTCTTTAAGTACCACTTCTCTACTTTTTTTTTATTCGGAAAATAGCTACTCATTAACCTGCTAGAATAGGTAGACGTATATCCATAGTCACCAAACTGATTCACACAGTTAAAACCTGTAATTAAACAAAACTCTCTCAATGAAAAATTAAGTTTTTGTCCCTTCAAATTGACTGAAAAAAGGAGCTATTAGAGTTAGACAGCTAGTATTTTATGAGAAGATGGATAGATTGGTTTTGCATGGAAATGGGGGGAGAGACAGTAGATAACCAAAGCAGGTATTTTTGAATAGAGATAAAGCATTGGGAGTCAGTAACTGTTTTACCTGGTGGGGAATACTAGGATCACACAGAGTGTAGAATCAAAGCACGTCGTAATCAATGTTATGTGGTGTGAAATAATTGACATTCTGCAAAACAAAAACAAAAAAGAACACATAAATGACTATGATTTAAAAGCTTCATTAATAATAACACTAGCTACATAATTCTCGACCTTCTACAGCCATAACTACATAATCTTAACGAGCTAGCTACTACCTGTAGTTATTTGTATTAACAACTATAATTAATATAAAAGTTAACACAATTTAATCACCTATATTTATGAACATGTAAAAATACATTAATGGGAGAAAAACTACAAAAATACTATAAAAAAACTCTGCTACCCCATCTCATCCACAAAATAATATACAATCTCCACCATAACTATAAAAAAATAACAATACCCCATTTGTAGCCTGTATAATGTAAAGCCTATCATATAACTACAAAATAAACACTTATGATCTACACCAGTACAAAGTAGATACATTTAAAAAATACAGTTAACAACTACAATTTATACTAAATATTTGGACCACAGAATTGAATGACTTCAACTAAACTACAAGAAATAGAACAGAAACTTACTATCAACTACATTTAAACTATAAATTTAAACCAAGTGATTTTATATCATCTATGCGTTCTACAGAAATTGTAGTTCCATTAATATACACAAGAAAAAATAAAATAAGTATGTAGTTGTTAAATATCAAACCAAACAAAACACTGAGTTTTACAATAAATAAAATACTAAAAATATGAATTGAAAGCAACAAATATTCACCTTGTCATAATTTTTTGCCATTATCAACTTTGGGATATGTTTGGACTGTTTGTTATTTTTTTGTTTGGGAGAAGCCACTGGAAGGGACTTTTGTTTTTTTGATACTATGTTTGATAGGACATCATCAGCAAAATCATCATCAAGACAGAGCTCTTTACCTTTTCTTTTTAACAGATTGGCAATTGGTTTAGAGTTAGATACCAAAATCACCTCGTGCAACTTGTTTGATCTCACCTCAGCACGGATTTGTCGCGGAGATGCTCGGTTAGGGGTACGTTCTATTGCATGCGATTTTGGTTGTATTTTTGTTGGGAATTTTGGTGTTGAAACCCCCAAATCAAAAGAGGGAATGTCTGGTACTTTAGGAATTTCTTGAGGGTTTTGAGGTGATTTATTGTTGTTCATTCTTTACAACGACAAATTTGCCATAATTTTTAACGAATTTGTGAGAATAAGAAAAATGGAGTGTGAATGTAGTTGGATATTGATGGATGGTACGCTTACAGTGGTGTAGTTGGAGAAGGAGAGAGGGTATGGGGTGGGGTATAGTTGGAGGAGGAAATTAGGGAAAAGTTTACTTTAATTTGGAAAGTTAAAGCAAATGTCAAAAATGAATAGTAAAAAGAGGCGGATAAATTGAGGAGATTGAATTTTTAGTGGGATAGGGTTTCGTGGTTATGTTTAATTTGAAAGACCCACATAATAGTACCATAAATTTAAATTATAGTACATATATGTAATTAAAATAACATATATGTAATAAAATAGAAACTTAAATATATTATGTAATATATTAGTGTATTTGGTATATATATGTAAAAATTCCATGATTAAACTACCTTTAATAGAGTGTAGATCTGAATTAGTCGGACAAATGGGTCGTCGGACAAATTGGCGGGGATACGAAATTTGTTAAAAAAGAAAGATAGTGTTGTAATAACTCGATAAAAATATCAATAGTGTACTAATAGCTAAATTAGGATGTAGGGGTTGATATTTAAAGGTTATTTTTTCATGCGAACACGTAGAACCAGTAAAGGAAAACGACAGAGAAAGATTGGACTAAATGTGTACCACGACCAAGAGTTGAATTGATGATAAAACCAGAAAGAATGACTTCACTAATTACTGGGTACATGAATACCAAACATCAAGAACTAAAGTAAAACATGTAGACGTCAACATCAAAAGTCATCAGCAGTGTCTTAATAAAATAGCAAAATTTAGAAGAGGAAATAAAGAGAAAAAATGAGAGAGTTTTAGAACACAAATAGCCCGTTTGGCCAAGCTGCAAAAATCAGCTTATTTTGAGAAGCACTTTTGAAAAATGTATTTTTTTCAAAAGTACTTTTGGTGAGAAACAGTTTGTGTTTGACTAATTAGTTTGAAAAAACACTTCTGAGCAGCAATTAGTGTTTGGCCAAGCTGTTAAAAACTGCTTCTAAGTGTATTTTTCTCAAAAGTGATTCTCAAAAAAGTGCTTTTGGAGAGAAATTAATTTTTTTTGCTTCTCCAAAACTGCTTCTGCTTCTCCTCAAAAATACTTTTTTTCTTCGAGAAGCTTGGCCAAACACCTCAATTTTTGGTCAAAAGTATTTTTTGCAAAAAAAAAATACTTTTGGCCAAAAATAAGCTTGGCCAAACAAGCTAAAAATATAGGAGAAATGGAAGAGGTTTGTGATAGTACTGGAGAAACATTATATAGAATTGTAAGTGCCCCTTAAAAGAAATTAAAAAGTAGGATAAGCCTATCCATCAAATACAAAATTCCAAAAAATAAAATAAATTATGTAAAGCCTTTTGAAAAGGGTGGCTTTTTGGGTCTTTTCTTTTTGTTAAGGTAGGTAAGAAAAGGAGAATTCAAAAATGGACAAATGTGAAATCTATATATAAATTATAAAGTTCATATTATGTTTAATTCCTTTTTGGGTTCTTTTGTTATACAACTAAGTGTTAATAAAATATAGGCAAACTATCAATTATATCCATTTATAAGTAGCTTATTACAAAAATTGACCAATTCATAAAATATAACTAATTAATATTAGCCAATTTAGCTATTTATGGCACAAAAATGTCAAATATTTTGCTTTCTTTTGAGTGGGTGTTATTAGAATAGATTGGGTGCATCTTAAGAAGCTTGAATCTCAGTTTTTGGATGATTTGGTGGAGTTTTGAGGCGGTTTGAATTGAAAATTCGAATTAGAAGACATGAAAAGAATGATATGCATATCAAACTGTGTATCAGTTATGTATCACACATGTATCGTATTTGTATCAAATACATATCACATATATACGTGTGTGTGTGATACGTGTTTGATATATGTGTAGCAGAAGAATTTTTCAAACTCAATTTTAACTACGAATTTTGATACCAAATCAGTCCAAATCACCTCCAATCTTTCTTAAAATTTGTATATTGACTCATCTATACGTTTTGTGAATTTCAACCATACCCATTGAAAAATGTCCTATTTTTCTTAGACTTTTGGAATTTTCTATCCATATATATATTTTTTATTTTATCACCTTGTTTGATACCTCATCCATGAAAATTTCTTTTCGTCTTGCATTTAATGTTGCTGATCAGACTTAAAAATATGGAAGGAAATCTCTGCATTTGATTCTTGGAGAAAAAGAACCTTATTTATTTGAATTTTCAACTTTTATATGTGTTTAGTTAGTTTTGGTAAGTTTATAATTAATGGCTATAGGTTGGTAAGTTAGGACTTATTTGGACATTTTTGTAAGATTTTGTAACGACCCAACCGCTTTTTAGAGTTAGGGCCCCGATCCCATATTAGCTGCGTTCCCGGTATCCCTTTCTGCTATTGTGACTTACTGGGAGGTTTCTTTTGGTATTTTTGGAAGTGTTTGAGATACTTAGTCCCTAATTGGAGGTTTAAGCTTTAGGATTTGGACCATAGTTGGAACTATGTGAAGACGACTCTGGAATGAAATTTTGTCGATTCTATTAGCTCTGTTAGGTAATTTTGGGATCAGGGGCATGTCCGGATTGTGTTTTGGAGGTCCGTAACTCATTTAGGCTTGAAATGGCGAAAGTCGAATTTTTGGAGATTTGGACCGGTAGTGGAATTTTTGATATAGGGGTCAGATTCCGATTCTGTAAGTTAGAGTAGGTCCATAGTGTTGAATACGACTTGTGATACCAAATTTGGGGCCAAGCGGATGTGGTTTGGTTAGTTTCAGCATCAGTTGTCGAAATTAAAGTTTCAAGTTCATTAAGTTTGGATTGGAGGGTCATTTATATTTTTACCATTGCTTGAAGTGATTCTAGAGCTAGACTACGTTCGTATGGTGTTTTAGGATTGGTTGGTATGTTTGATTGATGTTCCAGGTCCTCGAGTGTGTTTCGGATGTTCAATAGATTGAGTTTGGGACTTATGCAATTTTTGAAGCTGCTGCACCAGGTGTAATCGCACCTGCGCACTTTGGGCCGTAGGTGCAGTGCCACAGAAGGGGGCATGGAGCTGCAGATGCGATTTTGGCCCTGTACAACTGGGGTCACAGGTGCGGCGATAGACTTCAGAAGCGATAGAGGACCGCAGGAGCAGGCTCGCAGGTGAGGCCTAGTGCTCGCAGATGCGGTCCCAACCCACTTAAGTCGAGTTCGCACCTGTGATGGATTTTTTCGCATATGTGGGACCGCATATGCGGTTGAAAGCTCGCAAAAGCAAAATCTCTGACAGAAAAAAGGCTAAGTGCGAGGATTTGAATTCATTCTTCATTTTTGCACTTGAGAGCTCGGAAATTGGCGATTCTTCGGGGGATTTTCAGAGAAAGCTTTGGGGTGATGATTCCTAACTCGTTTTTGGTTGTATTTCATTAATCCATAGTTATTTTCTTCATTATATTAAGGAATTTGGGAAAATGGGAGAAAAGTTCTTCAACCGAATTTCTGAATTTTGATTAAAATTTAGACATCGGATTTGGATAAATTTGGTACGAGTGAACTCGTGAGTGAATGAGTGTTCATAATTTGTGACTTTTACCCGATTCCGAGACATGGGCCCGGGGAGGCTTTTTAGGGCGATTTTCTAATTTCTTGTGTTAGCTTTGATTCCATTAGCTAGATTAGTTTCTTGTAATTATATTTATTTTATGTTATTGATTTTGGCTAGATTTGGGTCACTCGGAGCCAAATATTCGAGGGAAAGGCATTGTGACAAATTGATTTGAGTTTGGTTCGAGGTAAGTGGCTTGCATAACTGTCACGACCCTAAACCCGGACCCGACCGTGATGACGCCTCTCATAAAGACAAGGCCAGCCGACACAGTCCCATTTCAATGTTAAGCAGTAACATAATAAGTGTTAAGTCGTAAACATGATAAAATTTCAAAAATGAGCAACTAAAAGTATAATTTGCAGAAAAACAAACCCAACATAGCTCGGCATCGGGGTGTTACTAGTCATGAACATCTACTAAGGTCCGAATACAACTAGAGTAAAAATACACTAAATACAGTCTAATAAAATTGAGAGGGAGAAAAGCAGTGCTGCGAACGTCGGCCAAGCTATCTTGCTAAACTTCAATGACTCTGTCTCTGAGCAACCAATACCCGCTACTGGATTCAAAAATACCTGAATCTGCGCACAAGGTGCAAGGAGTAAAGTGAGTACTTCCAACTCAGTGAGTAATAAAAATATATGAAGTCTAAGTAATATAAAACCATGTAAGGAACAACATTAAGCTAAAGAGGCATAGCAAAATCGGTAGATATAATTAAGCAGTGAAATCTCATAAACCTTCTTAAACACCTAAAAAATATACAGGAAAAAAACTAGTAAGTCAACACATAATAACTGCTCCTCGGGCACAGTAACAACAGAATCAGCCCCTCGGGCAATGTCACAGAACAATACCAGCCCATCGGGCTATATCTCATATCACAATGAGTACCGCGCTTACTCGGAGTGTATAGACTCCGGGAGAGGCCCCTTACGGCCCAAGCGCATTGTGATGACCCGACCCGTCGCCTCATGAGTTCGCTCCATTTTCCCCAATTTCAGTTTTTTTATGCTTCATTATCTGTATCTTGTTGACTATCTCCTCCTCAGGAGGTGTGACAGCGGGTTGTGCAAGGACTGCAAGGTGATTCCGAGCGAGACACTCTCGACGCAACATAGATTGTTGGTGCTAGATGTTGGTATTAGGTTTAAGAGGAGGAAAAGGT
>MU735426.1:93399-104388 GCA_026770625.1 Nicotiana glauca
TTAAGTTTATCTTTTATGTGAATCTGACTTGGTTGAAGTGATTCTTAAATGTTGATGATTAGGAGTTTGTTCATGAGATTAATTGTTGAATTTGATTAGGAATTTGGTTATAGCTGTAGTGATTTAGTGTTTAATTAGGAATCAATTTTGGTCAGTTATAAGTTTGTTACAGATTGAAGTTTTGGAGGTAGAACAGTAATTTCAGTAGTTTTAGGGGGTAATACGAGAATTAACCAATTGCAGATTTATTTAATTTAAGTGCTCTGTCCACTAAGCTCTAATAATAGTAAAATATTATAGTGGGGAACAAGACATATGGTAGTGGGAATCTAATATATTTGTTTAATGATTGTGGGGGACAAGGCATGATGGTAGGGTAGAAATTGCATTAGGGGATTAATTAAAAGGCACTAGAGTAGTGGGGTAATTAAAAATAAAAGGATAATTTGTTAGTGGAAAATGCACTAATTATGTTCCTATTTAGAGGCTGAAAATCTGGCATTAAGAGGACATTGAAAAACGAAAAAAAAGAAAAAGATCGGAAAAAATTCAAAGTGTTAAATCAGTTACAAATTAATTGATCATTCTGATTCCTATGGATTTTAAAGTTCAAATTCAGGATATTTTGAATATTATTTTAGTTGATTTTAATCTACTAGAGTGCTCTAGTGTGTAGTATATCTGGGTATATTCCAAGGGTGTTTAGTGGAGTTCTACTGATCCTGTTGATTTCAAATACCTCCTGGCCATTGATTGGATTTCTGGACTGTTTGATTTGTCATTGTTATTCAACATTGCTGAACGTCACTTGTCATTGTTGTTGTCTGCTACTGATTTACTGATCTTCATCTTCTTCTGTTCTATTACCAGGTACACTTTCGAATCACTGTGATGTAGCTGTTAAAAGTGAAAAGAAATGCTCAAGTATTCGAGTATTTAAGTTGTATCTGTAGTTTAATAATAAAATGATAAGTAGTTGTATAGTCTATCTTTGTAAGTCAATGAAAACATGGACTTTGGAATTTATACTTGACTAGAATTGTTTTCTTTTGTTTGCAAACTACAATTTATAAATTATTAGTAGTGTCAAATGCATGATAGTTAGAATTCTATTTCATCTTAAATAAGTGTATTGAGTTGTGGGAATTGAACAAGTTTAGGTAATCACAGTTGGAGCCGGCATTAGTCTGAAACAGTAGGTTAATCGCAAATATGTAGCTAAGGCATGAGTTTGAACTAATTTTTGTGAATTAGGCATTATGGTTTGATTTAGGCAGTCTTTATTTGTTTAAAAGGGGGCTTGGTTGGCTTAAGAGGGTAAGTGTCGGATAAGTATAGTTTTTGCCAATTTTAGATGTAAATAAAAATGGTTAGTAATTTCATAGAAACTGTAGGCTCATTATACTTGAAGTTAGGATCATAGTACTAATCGTTAAAGTCATTAATCTTATAGGCATGAGTTGAGTTCAAGCAAGATAAGTTAATGGTTTAAGTTTAACAGACTTTGGCAAGCATTAGTAGTCAAGGTTAATTTTGATTTTAATTGGGTGTAAATAATATTCCAATAGTTTAATTTCATCTAACAATATGGGTTAAATTAGTTATAGGATAATTAGTTTCCTTATTAACAATATTGTTTGTTAATTTCGTATTTTACTTGTACTTTAAATTTTAGTAATATTCCTTTTCGTTAACATTTGTCTCAAGCTAGTAACTAATAAATGATGGCTTTTTCAAGCATGTAATAAATCCGGATTTTTCTTTTCTTTCATTAAAAAAAAATTAGATAAAAATGCAGTCGCTTTAGGTTTATCTTTTTAAAATAAACGAGGTGTGCCTCACCAAAAATAAAACGCACAAGCGGCGGGGACCTCAATTTTTGTAATAACTACTTATATTTCGGGAGAGGCCTTTTAGGGAATATTTCACAGCCTTCCCAAAAGATAATAACACGTTAGTCTTTTTAGGCGCGTACTTTAAATAACTTTATTTCCTTAAACTTGGGTGTACATTTATGTGACCCAAATCCAAATCTTGACGGAGTCGAAATGTGTCAAAAACCACGGGTGCACTGGTGCGACGTGGTTCGAGATACATTTTCCCAACGTTGCAATTCTTTGTTAAAATAATAATAATAGTAATAATAATATAAGCGGTAAAGAGTTTTTAACTTGCATATAAGTTTGATATTTGTAAAAATCAGATAATTTAGCCAAATATGACAATTGAGCGACCATGCTAGAACCATGGAACTCGGGAATGCCTAACACCTTCTCCCGGGTTAACAGAATTCCTTATCCGAATTTCTGGTTCGTAGATTGTAATTTGGAGTCAATTTTTTCTTCGATTCGGGATTCAAACCGGTGACTTGGGACACCATTAATCTCTCAAGTGGCGACTCCATTTTCTCAATAATTAAATCCCGTTTCGATTGTCCTTTAATTGGAAAAACTCCCCTTACCACGCCATTCGCGGGGTGCGGTAGCGTAAAAAGGAGGTGTGACAGTTCTGGCGACTCCGCTAGGGATAAAAAACCAGAACCACTGGTTCAGGGTTTAGAATTCGAGCTTGGTATATTTGTATATTTGGATTGTATATTATCTGATTTTGTTATATGTTTGGGCTTAATTGTGCAAAATGATGATTTTTACCGCTTTGATATTATTTGAACTTTATTATAAACTGCCCTCTCTCGCACCTCTCTGAGTTTTCTAATAGGTAGTTATGTTGTGTTTGCCTACTCGCATCACAAAACTTCTGTCTTGAGATAAAGCCAGTTAGCCTACTAGCTTCTGGTGAAGGATTTAGTCACACATGATTAGGCAAGAGAGCCATTAGCTAGCCAGTGTCGTTCTACTACTGGTAACGCTTGACACTCCTCGGCTCGGGTTGTCCACCCGCGTAAGCCAGGTCTAGTTACCATCTCCTTTAGGATTTGAAAACTTAGAAGAACAAGCTGCCAGCAATGAATATCCCTAGTAGAAACGTTTATTTGCATCATGTACATTTGACTTAGGGGACTCAACACAGGGGTTGGGTCCATCTAGGACAAGCAACCTGAAGTGAAAAGACCATCCTGCTGCATCCCATTTGTTTTATGCATTTATTTGCTTCAGACTTGCATGCTGACCGGCTTCTGAAAATTGGAAATACTGAAAAAATTGTGAAAAAAAATAGCAAGTGTAGAGAGATAACTACTCATTTTATAAAACCATTGCCCAAGTAGTGGCAAAATTCTGCTGAAATTTTGAAAGCAAAGTGTTTTTTTAGTGTAATTTATTAAAAAAAATTAAAAAAAAAAGAAAAAAGAAAGAGTCATGTTTTCAGAATCTAGTTTATTTTCTTCACCGAACTACGCGGGTCTGATTCTCACCGGATGTGAGATACGTAGGCAAACTTCATCAGTTCCGACCCCAATTTTGAGAAAATCAGAGCAAAAATTGAAAAGAAAAATACTCTTTAAATGATTTTTTTGTTTGTTTTGATAGAGTTAAAACCGAGAAAATGGATTTTTTTTAAATATATTTAATTAAAACCTAACCCCGGGTCTGGATAACCATGTGCACCATGAGTGGGGAAAGAGGTAAGTCTGAAAAGAGGCCCAGGTCAGAAGGGATACCAGATTTTCTTATTGTTGATCAAACACCGCAATTATTGTGGGATTGGTGGAGAGATTTTAAGGAATATGAGCGAAACCAGATAAAGAAGTATTTGGGACATTTGGTTCACCTGATGACAATCAAGCCCAGGAGGGATGTGATTGAAGCTTTGATTCCGCACTGGGATCCTGAAAATAATGTGTTCTATTTTACTTACTGTGAAATGACTCTGACCTTGGAGGAAATAGCCCATTTCCAGGGGTGGGGCCGCAACCTTCACCGTCAAAAGCCCATAGTGCCAAAAAATGTAAACGAGGTTAAATTTCTGAAGCTCTTAAACATAAATTACGGACAGTATGAAGGTTTAGGAGGCAAGTGGGTTAAGTTGGGATTTCTGTTTCACTTGTACGGCTTAGAATGCAATTTCGAAAGGAATGTGGAATAGTTGAAATAAAAGGAAGACAAGGAAACATGGAAGACACACAGAAGGTTTGCATTTATGGTTGCTTTTTTGGGGCGAGTAGTTTTTCCGGAAAGGGAAGGACGCATTGACATCCGTTTGGCAGGTGTAGTTGAGGCTCTAACCTCAAAAGGGGATGATTATACTTTGGTCCCTATGATTCTTTCTTCTATTTTTCATGCTTTAACTGGATGTAAATCGGGCGCACGAAACTTTGATGGCTGCAACATTTTGCTACAGATATGGTTTTTGGAGCATTTTTATCGTTACCCTACGATCTCTAATTTTAGTGAGCGTTGGCCCAATCACACCTATGATCACCAGAAAAGGGTTGATAAATGTGACTTGCCTAAAGGGATTAACGACTGGAAAGAATTACTCCTTACTTTGTCTGCCAAACAGATCACATGGAATTACGATTGGTTTTCTTCTAAAGAGGTCATTTGTGAGTCTGCATACCATTCTTATTTGGTACTCATAGGATTTGATGGTGTTCAGCCTTATGCTCCACTTCGGGTAATGCGCCAGCTTGCAAGACGACAGGAGGTGCCACCAGCACGAGATATGAGCAAGTTTTGTTATGATTTTGGTAGAGATCAACCTCATGACGAAGAAGACATTATAAAAATTTGGTATGCAAGTAAAGTTTCGGAGTTGAATGAGATGATAGAAGACCGATGGGTCATTTAGAGATATGAGCAAGTTCTCATTTTAATCCCTGAGTATATTACTTGGTTTCACGATCCTTCGTCGTTTAGAGATAAGCCTGAGGGTCGAACAGGAGGAGAAATGATCAAAGAACTATAGAAAAGATGAGAGAGGAATTGGAACATGCTCAAATGACCATAACCAAACAACAAGCCCAGCAGCAAGGCGGAGTTACTCAGATTTATTTGAACGTTGAGAAAGATTATCAATCTGCCTTGGGGGTCATGGATAAAGATATAAAGCAGGCTAAAAATGAGGTAGCTCGCTTACGAGAAGAACTGGAAAACACGATTGGTTTAGCTAGAAGAGTTGAGGAGAACAAAAATGATGAAATACATAAGTTGCAAGAAGATTTGAGTATCATTGAAGAGGACGCGCACCAGCAACAACTGGAGTTTGATCAACAGAAAGAGCAGTTTGAAACAGGAAGGGCCCACTGGATACGCTCAAAGAGTCAGCTTTCTGCACAATTAGAAGAAATAAAAAGATAGAAGAGGGGCCATCAGCACACTGATTTTGAGGAAGAACGGCGTCAGTGGATGATTGAGAGGGGTGCGTTAAATCGTCGCATTGAAGAATATGAGGAATGCGAGGCTCGCATGGGGCATGCCCTCAACACTACCCAGATGTGGCTGCAGAATTGCCATGTAAATATGGGGCAAGCTAGAGATCAAGTACTTCGATTGGCAGAAAAAGCAGCATATGTTCATGATCTTCATCGTCGTTTAGACAATGAGAAAGTTGGTCAAGCACGTAACCTCGTTCCACAGTTACCCACGATGTTTCAGAGTTTGTACGAGACTTTGGGAGGAGAGTGGGGGTCAAGAGATGCAGACCATTGATGATATCAGTCTAAACCAGAAGGCCTTCGAGGATCAAAATTTTAGTGCAGTCAGAAGGAAAAGTCGACCAGTGGAAAAGAGGTGGTACAATTGGAAAAGGTAGATGTCAAGCCGGTGGTGGTGATGGGGAAGAGTTTGCCTATTGTTGCAAAGAATCCAGAGCCAGTCAAAGTAACAGTGAAAGGGAAATAGAGCAAGCCAGCATGCGTAGGGCCAGTTGTTATTAGGCCAGTACTGCAGTTGCCGATAACCAGCGAGAAAGCCGTGCCATGGAGCTATAGTAAAGTGATGGTGATGTACAAGGGAAAAGAGGTTGTGGAAGAAATATGTGAGGCCCAGGGGTTAACTCGTTCGGGAAGGTGTTTTGCTCCCATAGAGTTAAGAAGGTCCAACCCAGCAGTGATAAAGAATCCCGTGACGGAGAAAGAGGCGGAGGAGTTTTTGAAGAAAATGAAGGCCCAAGACTACTCCATTGTGGAGCAGTTACGAAAGAGTCCGGCACAGATTTCATTGCTATCCTTGTTGATCCATTCCAGTGACCATGGCCAGGCACTGATGAAAATCCTGAACGAGGCCCATGTTCCGGATAAAATCTCCATAAACCACTTGGAGAGGATAGTGCACAAAATCTTCGAGGTAAACCGAGTGACGTTTTCTGATAATGAATTGCCGGTAGAGGGTACAAAACACAACAAAGCCCTCTATTTGATCGTAAAATGTGAAGACTCGGTGGTCACTCGAGTATTGATTGATAATGGGTCCAGCGCCAACATATGTACTTGGACTACTCTGAACAAGCTGAAGGTTGATCAGGACTGGATTCACAGGAACAACGTCTGTGTCCGAGGTTTTGATGGGGATGGTACTGACAGGGTGGGGGATATCATACTGGAATTGACTATTGGCCTAGTGGAATTTACCATGGAATTCCAAGTAGTAGACGTGGTAGTATCATACAATCTTCTATTGGGGTGACCCTGGATCCAAGCCGCCAAAGAAGTGCCCTCTACACTGCACCAGATGGTAAAATTTGAGTGGGACAGGCAGGAGATAGTGGTGCACGGGGATAACGGTGCAAGCACTGTGGGTGCTGCCATTGTGCCATTCATAGAAAATGATGACGACAAGGGTCCATGGTTTACCAGATTTTTTATGCAGTCTCAGTGGACAGAATTTCTGAAGGCAAGGACCTTCCACTGCCCAGAATCGCAGCGGCCACTTTATGATAGCCTCGAAAATGTTAAACAACGGGTTTGTACCAGGAAAAGGTTTGGGGGTTGATCTGCAGGGTATTGTCCAGCTAGTTTCTTTGACCAAGAATCTGGATACTTTCGGGCTTGGATTCAGGCCTACAACAGCAGATGTAAGATGGGCTCGACAGTTGAAGAAGAGAGGTTGGGTTCTTCCCAAGCCTGTTCCACGTCTCTCCAGGTCCTTTGTCAAGGCAGGTATCAGAAGGTTGTCAGTCCTCAAAGTTATCGGACCACTGATTGGGTCAGATGGGAATTTGAATAAGAGTTTTGAAAGGCTGTTCGCCGGTGTCAACGTGATAGAAGCTGGAGAAGGTTCCAGTGGGGCAGACATACAGTTTGTGGGACCTAGGTCCAATATCAACAATTGGACAGCTACTCCTCTTCCTACCCGGAGGGAGTTTTGGTAGTAGGCTCTGATTTTTCTTTCTTATTTTCTGGATTATTCCAGGGTGTAATCCAATTTTTGTTTTATTCGGCAAAAGTGTGAAACTCTGTTATCCCGCATTTTAATAAAGTGAAAGTTTTTTTTCTCCTTATTTTGTGTTAATTTTGTTCTCTTCTATTTTTTTTCTTTCTGAACAGTTATCTTTATACTAGTTCTAATGACATGGAATGCACAATGGATCTTCAACCTAGTCTAAAATATCAATCTGATTCCGAATTAATTGTACAAGAGGTCGATTATGATGATGAATCGGAATACGATTAAGATGAAGCCTTTGAAGAGATAAGCAAAGAATTAAGCCAGTTCGAAGAGAAACCTAAGCCCAATTTGAATGACACTAAAGCTGTCAATTTAGGGGATGCCGACAATGTCTGGGAAACTAAGATAAGCATCCACATTGAGACAAACATAAGGGATGAGCTAATCAAAACACTCATGGAATTCAAAGACATTTTTGCATGGTTGTATAATGACATGCCGGGTTTAAGCACCAATTTAGTGGTTCACAAATTGCCCACCGACCCGGCATGCCCTCCCGTCAAGTAAAAATTGAGAAAGTTCCAAACAGATATGAGTGTAAAGATTAAATAAGAAATAACCAAGCAGCTACATGAAAAGGTTATTCGCGTCACCCCGATATCTTGATTGGTTGCCTAATGTGGTGCCAATGCCGAAGAAATATGGGAAGATTCGGGTATGTATCGATTACCGCAATCTAAACAGGGCGAGCCCAAAAAATAACTTTCTATTACCCAACATCCATATTTTGATCGACAATTGTGCTGGGCGCGAGATCGGGTCCTTTGTGGATTGTTATGTTGGGTATCATCAGATTTTGATGGATGAAGAAGATGCGGAAAAGACGATTTTCATCACGCCGTGGGGGACTTATTGCTACCGGGTAATGCCATTTGGATTGAAGAACGCTGGGGCAACGTACATGGGAGCAATGACTAATGTGTTTCATGACATGATACACAAAGAGATTGAGGTGTACGTAGATGATGTGATCATAAAATCCAAGTGTCAAGAAGACCACGTAGCAGACCTAAGGAAGTTTTTCCAAAGACTTCGGAGGTACGACATTAAGCTCAACCCGGCCAAATGTGCATTTGGTGTTCCATCGGGAAAGATGTTGGGATTCATCGTCAGTCGGCGAGGCATTGAGTTGGACCCGTCAAAGATCAAATCCATCCAAGAATTGCCAGCGCCGAAGAACAAAACAGAAGTGATGAGTCTGTTGGGAAGGTTGAATTATATCAGTAGGTTCATCGCTCAACTCACAACGAGTTGTGAAGCCATGTTTCGGCTGCTGAAGAAAGATGTTGCGGTAGAATGGACGGCAGAATGTCAGGAAGCGTTTGACCATATCAAAGGGTATCTATCAAATCCACCTGTGTTGGTTCCACCCGAGCCGGGAAGACCGTTGATTCTCTATCTAACGGACCTGGAGAATTCGTTTGGTTGTGTATTGTGGCAATACGACATTAAAGGAAGAAAGGAGCAAGCCATTTATTATCTCAGCAAGAAGTTTACAGTATATGAGGTCAAGTACACTCAACTTGAGAAGACATGTTGCTCCCTAACTTGGGTGGCACAGAAATTGAAGCATTATCTGTCATCTTATACAACTTACCTCATTTCACACTTGGATCCATTGAAGTATATTTTTCAGAAACCTATGCCCACAGGGAGGTTAGCAAAATGGCAAATATTACTCACAGAATTTGACATCGTCTATGTGACGAGGACGGCTATGAAAGCCCAAGCATTGACCGATCACTTGGCTGAGAATCCTGTTGATGATAAATACGAGCCCTTGAGGACGTATTTTCCTGACGAAGAAGTGATGCATATAGAGGAGTTGGAATTGACCGAGAAACCAGGATGGAAGCTTTTCTTTGATGGAGCTGCAAATGCGAAAGGCGTTGGAATAGGAGCGGTACTTATCTCTGAAATAGGACATCATTATCATGTTACGGCTCAACTACGGTTCTTTTGCACTAACAACATGGCTGAGTATGAGGCATGCATTATGGGCTTATGGTTAGTTGCAGACATGGATGTCCATGATGTTTTGGTCTTGGGAGACTCGGACCTCCTGGTACATCAGATTCAGGGTGAATGGGAAACAAGGGATTTGAATCTTATACCATATCGACAATGTTTGCTCGATCTGAGCAAGCAATTTCGATCAGTGGAGTTCAGGCACATCCCAAGAGTTCATAATGAAATTGCCGATGCTCTGTCTACCTTAGCATCAATGTTGCACCACCCGGACAAGATTCATGTTGACCCGTTGCATATTTAGGTTCATGATCAGCATGCTTATTGCAATATGATAGATGAAGAGATGGATGGCGAGCCATGGTTTTACGATGTCAAGCAATACCTCAAGATGGGGATATACCCGGAACAGGCCACCGGAGATCAAAAGAGAGCCATTCGACGATTGGCAATTAGATTTTTCCTCAGTGGAGGAATGTTGTACAAAAGAACACCAGATTGGGGATTACTGAGGTGTATAGATGCTGGCCAAGCCGTGACAGTTATGACATAAGTACATGCTGGAGTTTGTGGTCCACATATGAGCGGATATGTATTAGCGAAGAAGATTATTCGATCAGGGTATTATTGGCTCACCATGGAGCGTGATTGAATTAATTTCATACGGAAATGCCATCAGTGTCAGATACATGGAGATCTGATTCATTCTCTGCCAAACGAATTGCATACAATGTCAGCGCCATGGCCATTTGTTGCCTGGGACATGGATGTCATTGGACCCATCGAGTCGGCAGCTTCCAACGGTCATAGGTTCATTCTGGTAGCCATCGATTATTTTACCAAGTAGGTCGAAGCTAAAACTTTCAAGTCAGTAACCAAGAAAGCAGTGGTGGATTTTGTTCATTCCATATCATCTGTAGATTTGGGATCCCAAAGGTGATAATCACGGATAATGGTGCTAATCTTAACAGCAATTTGATGAAAGAAGTATGTCAACAGTTTAAGATTACACACAGTAATTCCACCCCGTATCGTCCCAAAGCGAATGGAGCAGTTGAGGCAGCCAACAAGAACATAAAGAACATATTGAGAAAGATGGTAGAAGGATCCAGGCAATGGCATGAAAAGCTACCATTTGCATTGTTGGGTTATCGTACTACTGTTCGTAATTCAGTAGGTGCAACTCCTTATTCATTGGTATACGGAATTGAAGCAGTGATACCAGCAAAGGTCGAAATTCCGTCCATTTAGATAGTCGCTGAAGCCGGAATTGATGATGATGAATGGGTCAAAGCCCGATTGGAGCATTTGAGCTTAATTGATGAAAAAAGATTGGCAGCAGTATGTCATGGCCAATTGTATCAAAATAGAATGGCAAGAGCATACAACAAGAAGGTGCGTCCCAGGAAATTTGAAGTGGGACAGCAAGTGCTGAAACGAATCTTACCACATCAGGCCGAAGCAAAGAGCAAGTTCGCCCCGAACTGGCAAGGACCATTCATTGTCACCAAAGTGTTATCCAATGGCGCTCTATGTCTGACAGATGTCGAGGGGAGATGCATCGACATGGCTATAAATTCTGACGCAGTCAAGAGATATTATGTGTAATTTCTTTGATGTAAATGTTAGTTGTTTTGTTTGTTTGTACTTGGCATTTATCGGAGAATGAAATGAC
>MU735426.1:118975-133954 GCA_026770625.1 Nicotiana glauca
ATTTTAATAGTTGTGAAAAAATATTTAGAGTTTATAGCGTGTGTTTTCATTTTTATGTTCATTGTCCTACCATGCTTTAGCTTCATTTTGGTTGTCTCTTGTTAGATCATTGAATCCTTCATTTTGATTGTATTACTGTTGGATTTAATTTGGAGTTCAATTGATGATTGATTTTTAGTGATTTGAATCTACTTATTATTCTGTTAAGTTTATCTTTAATGTAAATCTGACTTGGTTGAAGTGATTCTTAAATGTTGTTGATTAGGAGTTTGTTCATGAGATTAATTGTTGAATTTGATTAGGAATTTGGTTATAGCTGTAGTGATTTGGTGTTTAATTAGGAATCAATTTTGGACAGTTATAATTTTTTTACAGATTGAAGTTTTAGGGGTAGAACAGTAATTTCAGTAGTTTTAGGGGTAATACGGGAATTAACCAATTGCAGATTTATTTAATTTAAGTGATCTGTCCACTAAGCTCTAATAATAGTAAAATATTATAGTGGGGAATAAGACATATGGTAGTGAGAATCTAATATATTTGTTTAATGATTGTTGGAGACAAGGCATGATGGTAGGGTAGAAATTGTATTAGGGGATTAATTAAAATGCACTAGAGTAGTGGGGTAATTAAAAATAAAAGGATAATTTATTAGTGGCAAATGCACTAATTATGTGCCTATTTAGAGGCTGAAAATCTGGCATTAAGAGGACATTGAAAAACGAAAAAAAAGAAAAAGATCGAAAAAAATTCAAAGTGTTAAATCAGTTACAAATTAATTGATCATTCTGATTCTTACGGATTTTAAAGTTCAAATTCAGGATATTTTAAATACTATTTTAGTTGATTTTAATCTACTAGAGTGTTCTAGTGTGTAGTATATCTGGGTATATTCCAAGTGTGTTTAGTGGAGTTCTACTGATCCTGTTGATTTCAAATACCTCCTGGCCATTGATTGGATTTCTGGGCTGTTTGATTTGTCATTGTTATTCAACATTTCTGAACGTCACTTGTCATTGTTGTTGTCTGCTACTGATTTACTGATCTTCATCGTCTTCTTCAGTTCTATTACCAGGTACACTTTCGAATCACTGTGATGTAGCTGTTAAAAGTGAAATGAAATGCTCATGTATTCGAGTATTTAAGTTGTATCTGTAGTTTAATAATAAAATGATAAGTAGTTGTACAGTCTATCGTTGTAAGTTAATGAAAACATGGACTGTGGAATTTATACTTGACTAGAATTGTTTTCTTTTGTTTGCAAACTACAATTTATAAATTATTAGTAGTGTCAAATGCATGATAGTTAGAATTCTATTTCATCTTAAATAAGTGTATTGAGTTGTGGGAATTGAACAAGTTTAGGTAATCACAGTTGGAGCCGGCATTAGTCTGAAACAGTAGGTTAATCGCGAATATGTAGCTAAGGCATGAGTTTGAACTAATTTTTGTGAATTAGGCATTATGGTTTGATTTAGGCAGTCTTTATTTGTTTAAAAGGGGGCTTGGTTGGCTTAAGAGGGTAAGTGTCGGATAAGTATAGTTTTTGCCAATTTTAGATGTAAATAAAAATGGTTAGTAATTTCATAGAATCCGTAGGCTCATTATACTTGAAGTTAGGATCATAGTACTAATCGTTAAAATCATTAATCTAATAGGCATGAGTTGAGTTCAAGCAAGATAAGTTAATGATTAAGTTTAACAGACTTTATCAAGCATTAGTAGTCAAGGTTAAATTTGATTTTAATTGGTTGTAAATAAAATTCCAATGGTTTAATTTCATCTAACAATATGGGTTAAATTAGTTATAGGATAATTAGTTTCCTTATTAACAATATTGTTTGTTAATTCCGTATTTTACTTGTACTTTCAATTTTAGTAATATTCCTTTTCGTTAACATTTGTGCCAAGCTAGTAACTAATAAATGATGGCTTTTTCAAGCATGTAATAAATCAGGATTTTTCTTTTCTTTCATTAAAAAAAATTAGATAAAAATGTAGTCGCTTTAGGTTTATCCTTTTAAAATAAACGAGGTGTGCCTCACCAAAAATAAAATGCACAAGCGGCGGGGACCTCAATTTTTGTAATAACTACTTAGATTTCGGGAGATGCCTTTTAGCGAATATTTCACAGCCTTCCCAAAAGATAACAACGCGTTAGTCTTTTTAGGTGCGTTCTTTAAATAACTTTATTTCCCTAAACTTGGGTGCACATTTGTGTGACCCAAATCCAAATCTCGACGGAGTCGAAATGTGTCAAAAATCACGGGTGCACTGGTGCGACGTGGTTCGAGATACATTTTTACAACGTTGCAATTCTTTGTTAAAATAATAATAATAGTAATAATAATAAAAGCGGTAAAGAGTTTTTAACTTGCATATAAGTTTGATATTTGTAAAAATCAGATAATTTAGCCAAATATAACAATTGAGCGACCGTGCTAGAACCATGGAACTCGAGAATGCCTAACACCTTTTTTCGAGTTAACAGAATTACTTATCCGGATTTCTAGTTCGTAGATTGTAATACGGAGTCAATTTTTTCTTCGATTCGGGATTCAAACCGGTGACTTGGGACACCATTAATCTCTCAAGTGGCGACTCCATTTTCTCAATAATTAAATCTCGTTTCGATTGTCCTTTAATTGGAAAAACTCCCCTTACTACGCCCTTCACGGGGTGCGGTAGCATAAAAAGGAGGTGTGACAGCCATGCACTCATGATACTTCCTATAGACGCAGACAGAGTGGGAAGACTAGTTGCAGGGTTGCACCCTAATATTTGGGCTAGCATGGCCCAAGAGGTTGAGATGTGTACTGATTATCAATTGGTGGTGGATATTGCTCGAAGGATTAAGGGTTGTTGCTAGAGGGGTAGAGAGCAGATGCCGCAGGACAAGAGGACCCGATTCTCTAGAGAGTTTAAAGGTAACTCAGCTAGGGGTAGAGGTCAGTTTGGGAGGGGTCAGCCTAGCCGGCCTACATATCCAACACCAACACCACTTCCTCGGGGTGCTCCACCGCGGCCCTATTTCAGGGATATGCTAGAGAGTTCTTACCGCCCACCAGTTCATTAGGGTTCTTCCAGTGCCTATTCAGTGCCATGCTAGAGAGTTCATACTACCAACCAGCCATTTAGGTTTCTTCTAGTGGGCATTCAGGATATTAAGGTCAGATGTCGGGACAACAGTCTATAGTACTAAGAGGTTATTACCCGTGTGGAGATCTGGGTCACATGAAGAGGACCCGCCAGAGGTAGGGGATAGGCTGGTAGGGGCCGTCCTAGAGGTGGAGTCCAGGTCATCCAACTATTACTCAGTCAGGTGGAGGCCAGTCAGTCGGCGCTCCAGCTAGATTCTATGCTTTTTCAGCCAGACTAGATGTGGTGGCCTCAGATACCATGATCACATGTATTATTTATGTCTGCGATAGGGATGCTTCATTGTTATTTGATCTAGGTTCTACCTATTCAAATGTGTCATCTTTGATTGCTTATTTTTTGGATATTCCTCGTGAGTCCTTGGGTACTCCTGTTTATGTGTCCACTCTCGCAGGCGATTCTATGGTTGTGATCGAATCTATAGATCGTGTGTGATCATATTATGTGGTTATGAGACTAGAGTAGACCTTCTATTACTTGATATGATCGACTTTGAGGTCATCCTGGGCATGGACTGGATGCCCATATCATGCCATTCTTGATTGTTATGCCAAAACTGATACTTTAGCGATGCTAGAGTTTTCGAGATTGGAGTGGAAGGGTTCCTCCATTAGTACATCTAGTTGGATATATATTTTCTGAAGGCTCGACATATGGTCAAGAAGGCTTGTTTGGCTTATCAAGGTTATGTTCGGGACACCACCATAGAGTTTCTGACGATTGATTCAATGCTAGTAGTTCGAGAGTTCGTCGATGTGTTTTCTTCAAACCTTTCAGTTATGCTACCAGATCATGATATTGATTTATGTATTGATTTGGCTCCAGGTACCCAGCCTATATCGATCTTACTGTATTGTATAGATCCGAAAGAGCTGAAGGAGCAGCTTGAAGAGTTATTATCAAAAGGGTTTGTCCGACCAAGTGTATCACCTTAGGGTGCACCAGTGTTATTCGTGAATAAGAAAGATGGGACTATGCGAATGTGCGTTTATTACCGCCAATTTATCAAAGTTACCATCAGCAACAAGTACTATTTCCGTGTATCAATGATTTGCTTGACCAGTTATAGGGTGCTAGGGTGTTTTGTAAGATCGGCCTGAGATTTGGGTACTATCGGTTGAAGACTTAACCAGTTACAGGGTGCTAGGGTGTTTTGTAAGATCCACTTGAGATCTGGGTACCATCAATTGAAGATTCGAGACTCAGATGTTCCGAAGATTGCTTTCCATACTAGATATGGTCATTATGAGTTTCTAGTGATGTCATTCGACTTGACTAATGCCCCGGCGGCTTTTATGGTTTTGATAAACTGGGTTTTCAAGACTTATATTTATTCCTTTAATATGGTCTTCATTGATGACATCTTGATTTACTCACGTAGCCTGGGGGAGCATGAGCAACATTTGAGAGTGGTGCTTCAGACATTGCAAGAACATAAGCTATATGCTAAGTTCTTCAAGTGTGAGTTTTTCCTAGAGTCTGTGGAATTCTTGGGGCATGTTGTATCGGGAGAGGGTATTAAGGTAGATTTCAAGAAGATTGATGAAGTTTAGAGTTGTCCACGTCCCACTTCGGTGATTGAGATCAGGAGTTTTCTAGGGTTAGCAGGTTATTATCACCAGTTTGTGTAGGGATTTTCATCCATTGTAGCACCTTTGACTAGATTGACCCAGAAGAGTGCTTTGCTCTGTTGGTCCGATGATTGTGAGGCGAGCTTTCGAAAGCTCAAGACAGCTTTGACTACATCACCGGTTCTAGTGTTAACTTCTAGTTTGGGGATGTATACGATGTATTGTGATGCTTCACATAATGGTTTGGGTTGTGTATTGATGCAGGAAGGGTGAATTATTGCATATTCTTCACGTCAGTTGACGATTCATGAGAAGAAATACCACGTGCATGACCTAGAGTTAGCCGCGATTGTTCATGCTATTAAGATATGAAGGCATTATCTGTATGGCGTGTCATGTGAGGTTTATACTGATCATCGCAACCTACAACATTTGTTCAAGCAGAGGAGTCTTAATTTAAGGCAACATATATGGATTGAGCTACTGAAGGATTATGACATCACCATCCTTTATCATCAAGGCAAGGCAAATATGGTCGTGGTGCCTTACATAGAAAGGTGGAGAGTATGGGTAGCTTGGCATTCATTTCAGCAGAGGGAAGGCCACTAGCTTTGGACATTTCGTCCTTGGGTAACAAGCTTATGAGGTTGGATACTTCAGAGCCTAGCCAAGTTCTTGCATTGTAACGACTCGGCCGGTCGTTTTAAGACTTACGCCCCGATCTCCTATTAACTGTTTTCCCCGTGTTTATTTCTTCTATTTTGATTTGCCGGGATGTTTGATTTTGAGTTTCGGAGAGTTTTAGGACACTTAGTCCCTAAATGAGAGCTTAAGTTTTGGAAAGTTGACCGCAGTTGGATCAGTGTGAAGACGGCCTCGGAATGGAATTCTGTCAGTTCTGTTAGCTCCATCAAGTGATTTTGGGCTTAGGGGCATGATCGGATTGTGTTTTGGAGGTCCGTAGCTAATTTAGGCTTGAAATGCCGAAAATTGAATTTTTGAAGTTTTCGATTCGATAGTGAGGTTTTGATCCGAGGTTTGGAATAGAATTCCGGAAGTTGGAGTAGCTCTATAGTGTTGAATGTGACATGTGTTCAAAATTTTAGGTCATTCGGACAAGGTTTGATATACTTTTGATCGAAAGTGTATTTGGAGAGTTATTGAAGTTCTTAGGCTTGAATTCGATGTTAAATTGGTATTTTGATTTTGTTTTGAGCATTCTAATGGTTGGAACACGTTTAAATGATGTTTCAGGATTGATTGGCATGGTTGGTTGAGGTCCCGAGGCCCTCGGATGAGTTTCGGGCACTTAACAAAAATTGAACTGGACTTTGGAAGAACTTGGAATTGCTGAACCTGGCATAACCGCACCTGCGAGTGTGGGACCGTAGGTGTGGTGCCGTTGAAGTGGCTATATGGATGCAGAATCGAGATTGGCCTAAAGCTCCAAGATCCGCAAGTGCGGCTGGGTTTTTGGAAATGCAGTGCCGCATATGCGGCCAAGCGACCGAAGATGCGGACCCAACCCGTTAAGTGACTTTTTGAACCTGCGATGCATTCTTCCATAGGTGCAGGAATATGAAATTCGAGGGTTTGGTTCAATATTGGAAAATAGTCAAATTGGAGCTCGGGAGAGGGCGATTTTGGGAGAAAATTGAAGTGAAAATCATTGGGTAACAATTCTTTAACCCTTTCTAATTATATTCCATCAATCTATAGTTAGTTTCATCATTTAATTTCGGATTGGAGATGAAAATTAGGGAAAAGTTGGAAGAAATATCTAAGACCTAGAATTCGAATATTGGTTGGGAATTTGACCTTAGATTTGGATAATTTTGGTATGCATGAACTTGTGAGAGTATGATGATTCTGAAACCCGAGGGTGTCTTGGTCATTTTACCTAATTTCTCGTATTAGCTTAGAATTTCTATATAGATCAGTTACTTGAAGTGTTAATTACATTATGCTATTGAATTGAATAGATTCGGGCCATTTGAGTCGAATACTCATAGTAAAGACGTGGTTTCGGATTAGTCTTGAGCTGGTTTGAGGTAAGTGGCTTGCCTAACCTTGTGTAGGGCACCTTCCCATTAGGATTTGGTATTATTGATAATTGAAATGCCTTGTACGTGAGATGACGAGTGCATACATGTGCTAATTGTTGGAAATTCGGTTTTCATTAAGTAATTACCAGTATGTTTCCTTTCCTATTTTATTACTTTCACTATTGAGCCTGTTGTTAGCTTAGGAAAGCATGTCTAAGTGATTTAATTGCTTTACTGAATTCCGTGCAGCATGCTAGGCTAGAATTTCTTGTTGCCTTAATATGGAATTTGACATTTCTGAATCATGTTGCCACTGTATAATTTACATTGGGAATAGAGATGTGGGAGTCAGGTAGATCCCCCTGCATAGTTATATGCAACTACGGGATTGCACCCGGTAGATTCCCTCAGTACTGGGTATTTACATTTAGGACTACGGAACAGGATTTCATTAGATCCCTGCGCACTATGAGTTGAACAATGGAACGGTATTCCAGGAGATCCATTGGATATGTATATTTGGGACTACATTACGGTATCCTGGGAGATCCCCGATTGTTATTTTGGTGCAAAGCAGTATTTATTTCTGTGTTTACTTTTCCTCTGTAATAGTTGTTATTGTCCTTTATATCCTGAGTTACTTTTATTGATGTACTTATTTATACTGTTATGTTCTACACTGTTGAACTTTATTTTTTTATTTAACCTCAGTAGGGCCCTGACCTTCCTCATCCCTACCCGACCAAGGTTAATCTTGGCACTTACTGAGTACCGATGTGGTGTACTCATGCCCCATTCTGCGCATGCTTTTCATGTGCAGATCCAAGTACTTCGACTCAGTCCTATCACCCTTGAGGTGAGGCGACTGTTCTAGGGACTTCAAGGAATATCTGTCGCGTCCGCAGACTGAAGAGTCCTTTTCTATTCTCTCTTTTAAGTATTCAACCTTCTGTATTTCTTTTCCTTGTTAGTTATTCTAGAGTTAGACACTTGTAGATATTTAAATGCTTGTGGTTTCATGAGATTCCGGGTTTTGGGAAATATTGTTAGTTTCGAGAAGTTGTATAGTATATGCCGAGCGGCATTTTAAATACTGTTTCATTCTGTTAGTTTTGGTTTTTTATTATTTCTTCCACAAGTTTTGTTAATCTTTTACTTTGTTAGGCTTACTTAGTCGTAGAGACTAGGTGTCGTCACGACAGTTCACGGAAGGCGAACTGGGGTCATGACAAATTGGTATCAGATCTCTAGGTTCATAGGAGTCATGAATCACAAGCCCGTTTATCAGAGTCTCACTGATCGGTACGGAAATGTCTGTACTTATCTTCGAGAGGCTATGTAACTGTTAGGAAAATTCCACTTCATTTGATTGCCTTGTCGTGCGAGATTTTGATGTCACAATTCTAAAATTTGTCTTCTATTCTCTCACAGATGGTGAGAACACGTACTACCCGAGATGATTAGGCACCCGCACACCCTGCTACAGCCATCAAAGGCCGGTGCTGGGGCCGGGGTAGAGGTTGAAGACGTGCACGTAGTGCAGCTAGAGCACCCGCGCGAAATGTCATTGAGGTACCACCAACAGTTCTAGCCAGAGTCCAGGCACCTAATACACCTACTAATACTACCACTCTAGCGCTTTAGGAGACTCTTGTGCAGTGCATGAGCATGTAAACCACTCTGTCTCAGGTAGGGTGCTTCCCCTTACTGCAGCCACATCTCAGGTCAGGGGAGAGGCAAAAACTCCCACAGCCCGTACTCCTGAGCAGCGAGTGCATGTCGATCAGGTCCTAGAGATTATTTATGTACAACCTGCAGTTCCAGGTCGGCTCTAGGACAGGGCAACGACTTTAGAGTATGAGTAGCGGAGACTTGAGAGGTTCAAGAATAAGATCCTCCTGTATTCAGTGACTTAGCATCACATGATGCCTTGGGATTTCTGTAGGAGTGCTACCGTATTCTCCGTACCATGGGTATATCAGGTTCAAGAGGGGTTTCCTTTACTACTTTCCAGCTTCGAGGAGCCGCCTATGAGTGGTGGTGCATCTATGAGTTAGACAGTCCGGACGAGGCTGCTTCGCTGACTTAGACCCAGTTTTTAGATCTATTCCTAAGAGAGTTTCTTCCTTAGATCCTTAGAGACGCATGGCGCACCGAGTTTGAGCATTTGCACGAAGGTGCTATGATTGTCTCAGGGTATGTTGTATGTTACACTCGCTTGTCTTGATATGCACTAGCATTGGTTTCTACTATTCATGAGAGGGTTCACCAGTTTATTGAGGGGCTTATTTCCAGCATCAGGTCTAGCATGGTTTTTGAGTTGGAGATGGATATTCCTTATCAGCAGGTAGTGAGCATTGCTATGAGGATTTAGGGTATGAATACGAGGGAGAGAGAGGAGAGGAAGGCCAAGAGGTCTCCAGAGTCGAGCCATTATTCTAGTGTCTATGCCCCAACTGCAGGTCGTCATGGTAGGGGTTATATGAGTCGCCCTGTTCATTTAGCTCTTCTAGCAGCCAGTGGTATTTTAGCTACTCCTAGGCCTCAGGAGCCTTATTATGCACCTCTAGTTTCTATTACGGCTCATACATGGGGTGCTTTTAGAGGTCAGTCCACCAGACCTGGCCTAAGCTAGTCACAACGCCACACCCTCCTAGAGCTTGCTTTAAGTGTGGTGACACACACCATATGATGAGGGATTGCCCCAGACTTAGCAGGGGTGCACATCCGCAAACTTCTCAACCACTTCGTGCCCCGCAGAGTTCTCAGGCTATGGTTACAGCTCCAGCTGCTTCCCCACCCACTCATTCAGCTAGAGGTGGAGGTTGGGAAGGTAGTGGTTGCCCTGGGGGGGAGGTCGGGCCAGATACTATGCCCTTCCTTCCCTTAACGAGGTTGTTGCTTCCGATTCTGTCATCACTAGTACTATACTGGTTTGTCACAGAGATGCATTGGTTCTATTCGATCTAGGATCCACTTATTCTTATCCGTCTTCTTATTTTGCTCTGCATTTGAGTGTACCTCGGGATTCATTGAGTTCCCCTATTTATGTTTCTACTCTGTGGGAGATTCTCTTATTGTGGACCATGTTTATTGGTTGTGTTTTGTTGCTCCTAGTGGTTTTTAGACCATAGCCAATTTATTGTTGCTCATCATGGTTAACTTTGATATTATCTTGGGCATACACTAGTTGTCACCCCATTATGCTATTCTTGATTGTCACACCAAAATAGTGACGTTGGCTATGCCAGGTGTACCGCAAGTTGAGTGGAAGAGTGCTTTAGATCACACTCCTAGTAGAGTTATTTCTTTCCTTAAAGCTCAGCGTATGGTTGAGAAGGGGTGTGACGTGTATTTAGCTTATGTGAGAGACGTTAGTATTGATACCGTTTCCGTTGATTCAGTGTAGTGGTATGAGATTTTCTTGATGTGTTTCCAGCTGATCTTCCGGGCATGCTGCCTGATAGAGATATCGATTTTGGCATTGATCTGTTGTCGGGCACTCCGCCCAATTCTATCCCTCTGTATCGTATGGCTCCTCCTGAGTTGAAGGATCAGTTGCATGAATCGCTTGATAAGGGTTTTATTCGGCCCAATGAATCACCACGGGGTGCTCCTATCTTGTTTGTGAATAAAAAGGATGGTTCTATGTGTATGTGTATTGATTATTTCCAGTTGAACAAAGTTACAATGAACAACCACTATCATTTGCCTCTTATTGATGATCTGTTTGACCAGCTTCAGGGCGCACAAGTGTTTTCTAAGATTGACTTGTGGTTAGGTTACCATCAGTTGAAGATTTTGAAGCAAGATATCTTGAAGACTGCTTTTAGGACTCGATATGGTCATTACTGTCACACCTCCTTTTTACATACATCCCCGGGAGGGTATAATAAATGAAGTTTTTCCAATTAAAGGAAAATCAAAATGGGATTCATTTGTTAAGAGATTCAGAGTTGCCACTTGGGAATTTTATGGTGTCCCAAGTCACCGGTGTCACACCTCCTTTTGGCGCTACCGCACCCCGCAAAGGGCATGGTAAAGGGAGTTTTTCCAATTAAAGGACAATCGAAACGGGACTTATTTATTTAACTCAGAGTCGCCACTTGTGAGATTTGTGGTGTCCCAAGTCACCGGTTGAATCCCGAATCGAGGAAAAGATTGACTCTATATTATAGTCTGCGTACCAGAAATCCAGATAAGGAATTCTGTTAACCCGGGAGAAGGTGTTAGGCATTCCCGAGTTCCGTGGTTATAGCACGGTCGCTCAACTGTCATATTTGACCTATTATCTGATTTATAACATGCTTTAACCTATGTGCAAATTTTAATTTTTAACCGCTTTTGATTATTATTATTTTATAAGAATTGCAACGTCGTGAAAATGTACTTCGGGCCACACCGTACCAGTACGCCTGTGGCCTTTAACACATTTCGACTTCGTTGAGATTTGGATTTTGGTCACATAAATGTGCACCCGAGTTTAAGAAAGTAATGTTATTAAAATACGCGCCTAAAGAGTCTATCGCGTTATCATTTTGGAAAGGCCGTGCAATTCACTAAACGGCTCATCCCGAAGTCTAATAATTTTATATAACCATTTATTTGAGGGCCCCGCGATTTATTCATTTTTATTTGGCGAGGCTCATCTCATTTGTTTTAAAGGATGTCCTAAAGTGATCTATAGTTTTCTATTTTTTGTTTGTCTCTAAATATAGTAAAAGAAAGAGACCTAATTAATTACCATGCCAAAGTATCGCTATTTAAAACAGGTATTGAATTTAAACGAGACATTCTCCCCGGGCCTTTGCGCCTGGTGCTCAAATCCATAACCGAAGTTTAAATTGAAACAAAAGTTTACTGTCAATCACGGAACTAATATTGGCTTTATTATTCCAATGCTTTCTCACTATTCATCTGACTCCGGAAAATTATGGCCTCTAATTGAACATAATATAATCTGAACTTTAAGTTCGAAAATATGCCAACTTTATGAAAACGTGAAATGAATTACAAGCCATTTTTATCTACGTTCATGCAATTGGGCCAAGTTAAGCCTAGCTTGTGGTTTAATTAGTCCATATACTATTGATAATCAATTTCCGGGAGGGAAACAAAACGTAAACTGAATTTTAACTTGTTGGTCTAATCTCAACAGGCTAGTGAATCAGCTAACTAGTCGTTTTGAAATCTCATTTTTTTAAACATAACTATTAACTAAGCAAGACTTATGTGATCATATCATTAATGGCTCAACCGGACCGAATTTCATCTAACGAACTCATGGGTTCACATAATGTAAAATAATATTTGGAAATTTTAATGTTAAATAGGAATAAGCTACTCGTAAATAAGCTTAAATAATCGCACATACTTCTTTATTCAGTTGATTTCTATTCGAGTTACGACTACGATCATACTAATTCCTATTTTTCATTAAGCTCCTATTCTTTCGGACCAACGACCAGCAATAAAATTCTGGACTCTAAAGCCAAAACAAACTAACATTACTGAGATAGAACAACGAACACACCTAAGCAAATATCAAACCAGTTCAACAGCCTAAGAGTTAACATGTTTCCGATGAAACTATTCTGCTGTGGCAAGCTACGAAATTATAGAGTTCAAACAGTCCAGGCTTATATAGTTCATTACGTTTTAGACTACTCTTAATCGAGTACACATTTTCCAGCTAAATTCTACATACACCAGACTTAGTTGTAAAAGATCAGAAAACAAACGAATACCAATCGAATAACTTCATTTCTTCAGGTTGTCATTACAGCTTCACAATCATTATGAAATGAGGAGAGATACCTGGAAATGGAATACAATGAAGGAGAGGAAGGAGTGATCAGCACAGTAAACAACACAGCAACAAATATAACAGCAACAGATAACACCAGCGGCAGATCAAAACCAGTAAAATCCCAGCAGCGACAAAAATGGAAAGAAAATAGCAGTCTAAAAATGACCCAGGAGCAAATATCAATGGCTTTAACACCCCAATGAAGCAGGGAAACCACCAAACATCTTGAGAAGACTAGTTTGGACTCAAAAATACCCAACACACTCGGGACTGTTAACAGCACAGCACTCAAAACATGACCAACTCTACTAGGCCCAAAACTATTTGAAATCCAATGGGAAAAAATGAAATCAAGCAGGCACGAATTTGACCAAACCAAATGGTGTTGAAGTTTGGTTCAAACAGAATAAATCCAACCTATGAACTGGAAAAGAACACAGAAGGAAATCCAAAACCAATGGAGTAATTTTCTCCTCTTCTTAAGTTCTCTCCATCTATGAATGAATCCCAGTGTATGTATTCTGTTTTTCAGGATGTATATCGGAATGTCTGTATGTTCTTTCGAAATGTATCTCAGCCTTTTTCTCTCTTCAAATCTGTCCAGTCCCCCCTTCCTAATGCCAGCATCTATTCTTATATCCAACTAACACCCTTCAGCCTATTTTAAAAATGTTTTAACTGACCAGCCCCCATATTATTCCCCTGCTTTTCCACTTTAAATTGTCTAAGTATGGTTTTTCTTATTAAATACTGCTGAAGTGCAGAAAACTCCTGGGATGCCCTGCTGTTCCCATTTTTAATTGTCTAAGTATGGTTTTTTCTTATTAAATAATCTTTCTGATGCCCAAGCACTAGTAAGTGTCCTGCTGTAACAGCAGGTTCCACTAGTTTCAGGGGTTCCGTATATCATGGGCTGCCCTAGTGGTTTAAACATGCTCAGGGTGGCAGTCCACTAAGCCTTGGTATTTCTGTCTAAGTTCAATACAACTACAACTAATTCAAAATCCTAAATTCAATCCTAGATAATACAGATTCTCATTCAAACAGTGATTTCAGATGGAATTTTAATCAGTATTCAACACTATGGCCCTATGGTTCTAAACAAATAACATGTATGACTGATCGACGATATTCGTTTAATCGATTATAACACATATAATTGATAACAAAAATCGACCTATGAATCAGTGATTCATAGTTTCCAGGCAGAATCACGAAGATACGAAACTAACTATTCGACGACGCTAATCGAAGCGAATATGTATCTTATGGCACATATACTCAACAGACAATCAGAAACCATGAGCGACCAAATAAATGGTCTAAAGGAGAAGAAACATAGAATTTTAACAAGAAAATCAGAACAAGGTGAAATATTACCAAATAAACCCATAAAATAGAATAAAGAAAGAAAGAAAGAAAAGAAATACCTCGAGTGAAATCAAAAATCTGAAAAGACCTGGGCCAACTTGGATTTGAAAAATTTTGAAGCCAAACGGACCTTAATCAGGGGGTTCTCAGTTGAGAACACCTAGACTAAGGTCCATTGGACCTCAATCATCTATCGAATCTAGCCGGAAACCCAACTTTGGATTTCTAGGGTTCATACGGTCATTTGGAGCTCGGAGTTTTCTGGTTAGATTCGAGCCAAAACAAACTTGGTTTGGTTATGAGGACGGTTAGGAGGGCGTATGGTATCAATTTGGGGCAGATTGGTGTAAGCTGGTTTTGGCTCGAATCTTCGATTGAAGATTCGAGGAGCTCCAGGCTGATTCGAGCAAAACGGGTAAGGGATTTGTGTTGAGGGTGGTCTAATGGCTTTAGGTTGTTAGTTTGGTGACCGGTGGCATTGTTGCCGCCAGGTTTCAGGCGAGGGGATCTAGTGGCGGCTAGGGTTTGGGGGCTGGGTTCCGTCTCTGGAGCTTTGAGAGAGACGACGTGAGAGAGGGGGTTTGGCTACGGGGGGCGTGTGGTGCGTTTGGCAGCTTATATAGGGGGCTGGGGATTCGATCTTGGCGTTGGATGAAGTGATATCGATGGCCAGGAACTTTTCATCCAGGGGAAACGGTGTCGTTTGGTTAAGTGATGGGGCGGACCGGGCGCGGGAACGGATCGGGTCGCTCCAAATGGGCGAGGGTGATATGATCTCAACCGTTGGATTGGGGATGGATTTACGGTCGGGATCCATTGGCGCTGAAATGACGTAGCTTCATTGCCATACCACGTCGTTTTAGTGGTCTCGGAGACAACTGACTTGGGCCGGGTTAGGGGCTGTTTGGTTTGGGCCTTTGAATTTCGTCAGCTTTTGGGCAATCCAGCCCAATTTTCTCTTTTATTTTCATTCTCCTCATTTCCTTTTAATTCCTAATTAAAACATTAAAAATCCTAAAAAAAA
>MU735428.1:10155-33801 GCA_026770625.1 Nicotiana glauca
ACAAATCAAATCTATGATCAATACTATTACATAGTTCAATATAACATGTTTAAACATATCACAACAAACAAAAATTGAAAAAAAATGCAGCTTCAATTCATCTCAGCTGAATTTACACCAATGAGAAATCAAGTGTGTACCAGAACAGAAGGAAATGTGAGAAAAAGGAGAATTAGATCTCTAGGGCAGTAACAGCAATAGAGTCAGATCAACAGTTTCAAACACAGCTTCAATACACCAGGATCAAACCGCAACAAATGGTAGAAAACAAACAGAATAAACACTTGACTTGATTCAATGCAAATTCAACAGAGTTTCAATCACCAGAACCACACAAAGCCGACAAACAGCCTTCAAAATTGAACTGAAAACTAATGAAACAGTGAAATTTTTTGATCTTTCTGCTAAATCTAATGTTTTTGTATTTTTGAAGATATGAATTTCGAAAATTGGAAAGGAAGAATGGGATACTACTTGAAGAATATTTTCAGATTACCAAAACTTGAAAAATGAGGCATATAGATGCCTATTTATAGATTTGAAAATGGAGGGAATTTTGAATTTTATTAATTACACTATGGTCCCTGTTTTATTTCAGTTTCATCCCTATTATTTTACTAGTAAAGAGAAGGCTTTGGAAATCCGGATCCCGGAAGTGGCTCAATCGCATGTTATTATACATTAAGGTTGAATTAGGCTCCTCGGATCTAGCTGTTAGATTTTGATGTACCTTTTATTTTCCAGTTTGATTCATCGTGTTGTAATAATTTTTGTATGAAACTCGGGAAGTATAGTAAAAGGGTGTGGGAGGGGTCTTTACTTTTTCTTGCGACCAAGGGGTAGAAATCATGAGTTAGGACTTTTATTTTCCATCAAACTAGAAATCCTGCCTATAGGGTCATAATACGGATTCAATTACATAGAGACCATGCCTATAAGATTTAACGCAAATCACCTAGAAAGCATGTCCATAGGGTTTAACATTCATGTTCTGTAATTACATATATAGCAATCATGTCTATAGGCTCTTGCATTTCTGCATACACAAATGTCACTAGGCAAACCGTTATAGGCTTAACAACAAAGTTGCATATGGACATCATGTGTATAAGACTCCTATTAATGTCATGAAAGGGTGTTAAAATTAGTAGACGTATAGAAAGCATACCTATAGGAAATCTCGTCTTTAATAGCCTCATTCGTTTCTAAAACAGTACCAATTGCTGAACTCGTATCTATCTAAAACTGGTAATTTTCTACTTCTTTTCTGAAACCCACTAAAATTGGTAAACCCTTTCTGATAATCAATCTGCACTTTCCTGAAGCTTGTAAACCTTTTAATCGGTCTACATGTTTTCTGAAACAACTGGTAATTCTTTTCTAAAATCAGTTTGCATCTTTTTTCTTTGTCAAAACTGAAAACTCTTTTCTCTAAAATCAACTTGCATCTTTTTTGAAACTACTGGTAACTCTTTGCATCTTTCCTGAAATTAATAGATCTTACGCCTATTTATTATTCAACACATAGACAAAAGGGTGGCTAATTAATGAATTAGGTCAGTCCCTGACAACTGTATCCGAGTTGCCTAATGCAGACTTTCCGTCTAAATATATGTGTTGAACCAGTCCGATCGTTGCTTAATTTAAATCTAAGACCAAATCAGTATTTGTCTAGGCATGCTAAACTAAATTATTGCTTGACTTTTGGGGTTAATTTGGCCTTGTATGATTGTTTGTTCTCCCCTTTTATTTGATACTTGTTTTGAATGTCGAGCTAGAATTTTATCCTTTAAACTACATAAAGGCCTCCATCCCTTTCTTTCCCCTTTAGGATTAGAAGTCCTAATACCCCCGGGACTGATAGGATTGGGACGGGTAGTAGCATGTGATAAGTAAACGATACCGTTTCACGCTTTAATACCTTAACGGGGTGGGAAGGGTAGACATGGAAATGATGATTACATGATAACACTCCACATACAATTGAGTATCAGTGTTGTGCGAATGATCCATGTAATGTATAAACCTAGGACCCCTTCCTCCTTCTTTATTAGTTTAACAAATTTTTTCTGAATCTCTAAAGCTATTGCATTTTCAAAATTCTGCTTCTCACATGATTTTTGGATTATTTGCACTAAGTACTTGACCTTTCCCTCTACTTGCACATTTTTACAAAAAGAATTGCTCCTTCAAATTTCGGCACTTGTTTTAACCCTTTGTGCTTCTTGTACTTGTTTATTTACATTTGCATCTAAAGTCACAATTGTAGCATGGCCGGAAACCACACTAGTGGATCTTGAGGGGTGCCTAACACCTTCCCCTCGAGATAATTTCAAGCCCTTACCCAAAGCTCTGGTATGCATCTCTAATTCTTCCCTTAGTGTCCTAATGCACTTAATCATTAGGTGGCGACTCTCCAAACTCTCAAAAAACCCAATTCCCAAAGTGGGGAAAAGAGTTGTCTTCCCGAATGTCGTGAACCCGATTCCGCTTTAGGGAAAAAAGGGGGCGTCGACAGGTGGTTCTATAGCAGGCACTCCAGTCCACCGGCAGTAGCGCCTCCTCCACTTTCCGTCAGCTGTATTGGTGAGCCCCTTTCCCCTCGGGGCCCTGCGTGGCTTATGCCGCTGTTTCTTCCCGGAGTCGTATTTTTTTTTTGTATTTGTGTAAGGTATAGCCGGAGCCTTATTGCCGACATTTCTGTATTATTCTTTAGTTATATTTAGAGGCTCTGTAGACAGGTTGTGGGTAGTGTCGGGTATTGGAAATTAAAATAAAAATATTGATGTTTGGCAATGATGTATATAAATTGTAATACCTTTAAAGTGGCGAATGAAGTTGCTAATGAAAATGAAATGGAAATCGTTAATTATACGTTGATAGAATTTGATTAATGGAGTCCATCTCCTATTTATTCATGAGTTAGTTTGGGTAGAATGAGACCTAATAGGCTTTCTCAGTCGGGTTTACTCGGTTGAGCATCGGTCGCGCTCCTCGGATTTTGGGGCGTGACAAAAATGGCATTGCGGACCGCACAAGGACACCGCAGACCACACAAATTCCACCGTGGTCCGCACTGAGTGCCCAGCAGCACCACCAACCTAGGGTTCATGTTTTGTTCATTTTTAGTCCAATTATTCACCTATTAATGATTCCCTAAGTGTTGCCTTAGTGTTTTAACTACCTAGTCCTAATTAAAACAATATTTAACTAACCTATGCTACAAGATTGAAAGAAAAACAGGAAGGGAAGGAAAGATAAACTAAGAAAAACAAAAATTCAAAGAAATTAAACAAATGAGAAGGAATTAAAGGTACCAGAGATGAGATGTTGTAATGATTAATGAGCCTTAGCAGTTAATCATGTCCAATTTAGCGAGATGAATAGTAGTTTTTGTGCTTTTGAGATTAAAAAGAGCGAAAAGTTCAAATGGAGGGCCTCAAATCCTATTTATAGAAAAAGGTCCCGGGCCCTAGCTCACCTACCCACCGCGGACCGCACAAAATGGCATCGCGGTCCGTGGTGCTCAAAACCACGAGGCACTAGAAAATTGACCATAGCGGACCGCAAGAAATCCAGTGCGGCCATAGTGGACCACCGCAAACCGCACAAAATACAATGCGACCACGGTAGAAAACTTCAGAGACTCCCAATTTTTGTCAAATCACTTCTGCGGTCCGCATTGATTTCTTGCCCCCGTACAAAGGCCTTTGCGGCCGCACAAAAGGAGTGCGGTCTGCATTGACAACTTCAGAGAGTGATTATTTTTCAACTTTACTGTATCAACACAATCCTACAGCATTTCACAACCAGTCAGTCCAAAAATGAATCCTACACTACAAAGAAAACCAAAGAAAACCAAAAAGAAAGACACATGAGTTGCCTTCCAAGAAGCGTCTGATTTAACGTCGCGGCATGATGCAGTTACCATCAAATCACTTTAGATGGAGAACTGCCACCACGTGCTTGTCATCAATCTTGCCCAAGTAGTGCTTGACCCTGTGCCCATTATCTTTGAAAACCTTACCATTTTTGTTCTTCAAGTCAAGTGCACCAAACGGAGTCACAAACACAACTTCAAAAGGTCCACTCCATTTTGACTTAAGCTTTCCTAGAAACATACGTAACCGAGAGTTGGACAAAAGAAACAAATCACCCACGTTGAACTCCTTGCCACGAGCATATTTATCATGAAGGTACTTCATCCTGTCCTTGTACAGGGATGAACTGGAGTAGGCATGGAATAGGAATTCATCAAGTTCATTAAGCTGCTCCACACAAAGATTTGCTGCCACATCCCATTCAGGATTCAGCTTCCTTAGAGCCCACATGGCCCTGTGCTCTAACTCAACCGGTAGATGGCAAGCTTTCCCAAACACCAACCGATACGGAGACATACCGATCGGAGTCTTGTAAGCAGTCCTATAAGCCTATAGAGCATCATCCAACTTCTTTGATCAATCGGTCTTATTTGTATTGATCGTCTTTGGCAATATACTTTTGATTTCCCTATTTGAAACTTCAACTTGTCCACTCGCTTGAGGACGATATGGAGTAGAAACTTTATGGTTGACACTATACTTTGCAATCAAAGTGTTAAAAGCTCTATTACAAAAGTGAGACTCCCCATCACTTATGATTGCACGAGGAGTACCAAACCTTGAGAAACGCAACAACACTCCGGGCCTCATTGTTGGGTAAGGCCACAGCTTCAACCCACTTTGAAACATAGTCAACCACCACAAGAATGTATGTGTTCCCACACGAGCCCATAAAATCAATTCACATACATAAAAAATATCAACCTCAAGAATGGTATTGAGAGGCATCTCATCTTTCTTCGAAATTCCCCCCCCCCCCTTGACATTCGTCATACCTCTTCACAAGTTCACTTGCATCTTTGTACAAAGTTGGCCAATAAAACCCATAACTAAGAACTTTGGAGGCTGTCCTCGCCCTGCCATGATGGCCACCATAGGGAGAGGAATGACAAGCCTCCAAGATACTCAATTGCTCTTCCTCCGGGACACACATTCGGATCACACCATCCGTGCAAATTTTGAACAAGTACGGCTCATCCCAATAGCTATCTCGTTTGAGCTTCTTCCTTTAGTTAGAAGAGAGCTCACATGGGATTATACTAGTCACAAGGAAATTAGAAACATCCGCAAACCATGGCATACCATTCACCGACATCGAAAGGAGTTGTTCGTCGGGAAATGAATCATTGATCTCTAGGCCGTCACGAGGCCTCCCCTCCTCCTCCAAGCGGGACAAGTGGTCCTCCGCTTGGTTTTCACTACCCTTCCGGTCCACAATCTCCAAATCAAACTCTTGAAGTAAAAAGACCCATCACATCAGTCTAGCTTTCGAATCTTTTTTCATCATCAAGTACCAGAGTGCGGCATGATCGGTATGGACTATGGCCTTGGCACCTATAAGATACAGCCGAAATTTCTCCATTGCGAACATAATAGCCAAAAGCTCTTTCTCAATCACCGTGTAGTTCACTTGAGCATCATTCATAGTCTTTCTCGCATAGTACACTAGATGAAATATTTTGTTCACTTGTTGACCCAAAATCGCAACATCGCTCGCATCACACATGAGCTCAAAGGGCAAGCTTCAATTCAGTGCGGTAATGGTGGGAGTGGCGGTCAACTTGTGCTTGAGAAGTTCAAAGTCTTGCATACATCTCTCATCGAACACGAACTTGACATCTTTTTCTAATATCTTGTATATGGGATTCACTACCTTAGAAAAGTCTTTGATAAATCGTCAGTAGAAGCCCGTATGCCCAAGAAAACTTCTAACTCCCTTGACAGAGGTAGGGGAGAGAGCCTTGAAATCACATCAATTTTTACTTTTTCCATCTCGATACCATGCTTTGAAATTTTATGCCCAAGAACTATACCATCTTCCACCATGAAGTGGCATTTCTCCCAACTGAGAACAAGATTGGTTTCTTCGCAACGGGCCAACACTCTATCAAGATTTTTCAAACACTCATCAAATGAATCACCCATAACACTAAAGTCGTTCATGAACACCTCCAAAATATCTTCCACCATATCGGTGAAAATGACCATCATACACCGCTAAAATATAGTCAGTGCATTACACAACCCAAAAGGCATCCTAGAAAAGGCAAAGGTGCCATACTGACAAGTGAATGTGGTCTTCTCATGATCTTCCAGAGCAATCAAGATTTAATTGTATCCAGAATATCCATCCAAGAAACAGTAGAAGGCACGCCCAACAAGTCAGTCTAACATTTGGTCAAGAAAAGGCAATGGAAAATGATCCTTGCGGGTAACTTTATTCAACTTGCGGTAGTCCATGCATACCTTCCATCCGGTGAATGTTCTGGTAGGAATCAACTCATTTTGCGAATTTACAACCACGATCATGCCACCCTTCTTCGGTAAAAATTACACCGGCGAAGTCCAAGAGCTATCAGAGATGGGGTACACAACCCCGGCATCCAACCAATTGATCACCTCCTTTTTCACAACTTCTTGCATTGCTTCATTCAACCTCCTTTGATGTTCCAAGGAGGGCTTTGCATCATCTTCCATAATAATCTTATGCATACAAAATGCGGGGCTTATCCCTCGAATATCAGCTAAAGTCCATCCAATAGCCTTTTTCTACTTTTGAAGCACCACCAATGTGGCATCAACCTGCATGTTAGTAAGATAAGAGGAAAGAATAACTAGAAAATTTGAACTAGGGCCTAAGAACTCATACCTGAGGTGTGGAGGTAATGGCTTCAACTCCAATACCGGAGGTTCCTCTATTAAAGGCTTTGTTGGAGGAGTCTTTCTATTTTCAAGATCCAAAGAGAGTTTTCCAGGCTCATAAGAATAAGAGCCCATTCCATGTAAAGCATTCACATACTCCACTCGGATCTCATCATTATTGACATCAAGATTCAACAATACGGCCTCTAGAGGGTCCTCCACATTGATCACTGCACTAGTATCATCAACTATCACTACCGTGATAAGATCCACAAAAGAGCACACCTCAAAACTGTTGGGCTGCTTCATTGACTTGCACACGTGAAAGACCACTTTCTCATCACCCACCCAAAAGGTGAGTTCCTCTGCTTCCACATCAACTAAGGCCTTTCTCGTGGCAAGGAAAGGTCTCCCCAATATGATTGGAACTTCATAATCTACCTCACAGTCCAAGATCACAAAATTAGCTTGCAAGATAAATTTGTCCACCCGGACAAGAACAACATCAATAATACCCAATGGTTGCTTCATAGTTCTATTCGCCATTTGCAATCTCATAGAAGTCGACCTCGGTTGCCCAATACCCAAAGTCTTGAAAACAGAGTAGGGCATCAAGTTGATACTTGCCCCTAAATCTCATAGAGCCTTAGAAAAGTTCGCACTCCCAATGGTGCAAGGAATGGTGAAAGCACCAGGATGTTTTAGCTTCGGGGCCATTGAGTGCACAGTTGCACTAGCTTAGTGGGTAATCTTTATAGTTTCACAATGCATGGATTGTTTCTTTGTCACCAAGTCCTTCATGAATTTAGCATAACCCGACATTTGTTCAAGAGCCTCCACCAAAGGCATATTAATGGATAAGCTCTTCATCATGCCAATGAACTTTTTAAACTGATTCTTATTTTTCTGCTTCGCGATCCTTTGAGGATAAGGTGGAGGTGGCCTTGGCAAAGTAGCCTTGGCTTTAGGCACAACCGACTTTGGCATGTCTATTACGCATTCCCTATGCGGGTTCACATAATTTTGAGTTTCTGTGAGCACGTGATTTTTGCCCTAAGCAAATTATTCCTAAAATCCAAACAAAATAATTTTTTATTATTTTATAATTTTTGTTGATATTTGTTGCATTTTTGTGTTAATTTATTGCATAATAATTCATACTAAAAATACAAAAAATATGCATATGCATTAGGATTTTTAATTTTACAGTTTTAGTATTAATTCATTTTTTGAAATAATTTAAGGAAAAATCAAAAATAACATTTTTAGTATTTTAATTGAAAATTGCTATCACTAGTTATTAAATAAATTCTAGAATTTAATTAGTTTTAATTAGTTTAACAATTTAATAAAATCAAAAAAATATATAAAATTGGAAAAGAAAAATAAAAATACAAAATACAAAGTGAAAATACAATATAAAATGAGAAGCAAATAAAAAAACAAGGAGAAAATTAATTTGGGCCAATTACACCCAAAATCCAAAATAAAATAAATACCCCAGGCCCAAGTTCTATACCCGTCTGCCCAGTCATGACCAAACGACCCCGTTTTAGGGCTTTTAAATCTGAGCCGTTAAAAATAAGTAATCTAACGGCTGGGTTCGATCTTTTAATAAATAAAACGACGGCGTTTAAAGGCTCTCAATCACAGCCCTTGATCGTTTTGATCTAACGGACAGGATCTTGACTTCATTAAACTAAACGACATCATTTGAAGTACCCATTCCATCTCAACCGTTCATTTTGACTAATCCAACGGCCCCAATTCATTATCATACTTTTAATATACCTAATACAAAAACAAAATCTAAAATCATTTCATATTATTTCATCCCCCGTCTTCCTCAGCCGCCATCAAACCCCCTATGACCCCACCAGAACCCTACCGGCGGGAGACGAAACTTACACCAACCGGCCCCCAAATAACACCCCAGAACCACCTCGAACCCCTGAGTCCACCCCTCAACTTCTTTTCCCTCGAATCACCCTCCTTGTTCTCGAATATCTAAAAAGGTGTCGCCGGAAACCTAACTCCGGCGAACACCCCTTCGTCTAAACCAACCCAAAATCACACCACGACCTCTCCTTGACACCCTCAACACCATTCTGGAAGTCCTGAATCCAAAAGCCAACTGAATTGGCTCAAATGTAAGCCTGAAGTTTCTCCGGTGAACAAGAATTCAAGAAAAGTGATTCCTCCTATTCCTCTGGAAATCTAAAAGACTATCCAGCCAAAAGACTAAAAAAAAAAAAAGCTAAAAGCTAAGTTTCTTCTTCTCCTTTCTGTACTTCTGTTTCTTGGTCTTCTATTTCGTGCATGTGATTTTTGTATGTGTTTTTGTTTGTTCTTCATTATTTGTCTTTTAAATTTTGTTTTCGCTAAAAAAGTTTACTGATTTTTGTTGAGAAAATAATATCTTTTAATTTTTAAATAAGTAATTAGATATTAATATTAGGGTTTAATAAGTAGATTCTGATTTGATGTCAAAATTAGTATAATTAGATTTTCAGTATGATTTTATTTGTTTGCTTCATTAGTTCCTGATAATAACCGATTTTGATATTTGAGTATTTTTTACATTAATTAGTCAATTTTGGTTATAGCTGTTAATTAGTTAATATTAGAACCAGGGATAGATTTGTTAATTCCTGGTAATTAGTTGATCATAATTGGCATATCAATTAGATTTTGTTAATTAGAAAATTAGGTTTATGAATTTGGCAGTTATAATTGAGGGGGTAAAAGGGTAAAAGGGTATTAGGGCACTTAGTAAATCTGATCTAGATTCAAGGGTAGTTTGGGTACATGAAATGGGATAATGGAAATAAACCAAAAGAAGTAGGGGCATTCTGGGTAGAGGAAAATGGCAATAGGGTAACTTTCTAAGTGAAGTAGGGGCAAATAAGGAATTACATTAGGGTAGAAGATTCTAGATAGGGTAATTAGCATAATTCTTAACAAATAAAGGGTATTCAAAGTTCCAAGGAATCTCAGGGATTCCAGGCATTGCTTACACCCAGGATACTATCAGAATTAGAATAGTGCAGTGTGGAAGAGCCAGCTCTCAGGAATCCAAGTTCAAAGGGAGCTCAGGGGTCCCAAAGCATGGCTTGCAAGAGAGGGGCAGAACTTATAGCTAGGAGTAAGTCCAAAGTGAAAGGGAATTGGGGAGTCATGCCAGGTGGTGGTCATACCTAGCCACAAAGTAGGCTGGCACACCCCTGACCACTTGTTTGGTTGAATAAGTTAGGAGTAGACCTTTTGAAGGTCAGACTAAAGTCTGGATAGTGATTAGGACACTATCAGACCCAAGTCCAGGGCTCAGACACATAGATGGGGAAAAGGAATGGGAATTGATTGAGTTTGGGATTCAAAGAATCTAGTTCAGGACATAGACAGCAATATTGGAGTGTTGTTATTCCCTGAACCATAACTCACATGCAAAGGGTAAAGGGTAAGGGAATTGATAAAGTATCAAATTCATGACGAACCACTGATTGCATACATAATTTAAATACTGACTAAAGGAAAGGGGAAACATGCGACAATATGCTAGAGACAAATGGGCAGAATTAAACACATTGTTGTTGAGGCATGTAAACTAATTGAGACATACCAGTATAGAAGCAAAAGAGTGCAGAAGAAGGTAAACAAAGTCCACAGCAGTGCAAGTATCAGAAAGAGAGAGTTTAAGTGAGAGTGAATTGTAAACTCAGATTGTTCTGTGTTCGTGTGTGTTCAAAGAGAAGGGAGGAGAGTATTTATAATGTAAAAAACAGGTAGAAAATAAGTAAGGATTGCAGTTCAGCAATAATTAGGGGGAAAAGTGTCAATTAGAATTAAACAGTATCAAACACTTCCCTTAATTAAGGAATCAAAAATCAAACGGTAACATGCAAGTGCTAAACAAGGAAAGAGATCACATAGGCTGAATATGACTAATAAGGAAGTATTTCAACCATAGTACAGGTACATAGTAGGTAATAGAGGCTAGGTTCATCAGACTCTAATCAAGGAAATGTCTATAAGAATCCAATACCAATATAATCAAGGTAAGGGAATCAATCAACTTGAGTAGGAAAGGCAGGGGTCGAGATTTCAAGGCAAGCATTCAAATAGGTCTGAGAAGCAGGGAAATCAGTACAATAAGGAAAGAATCAATTACAAGAGTGCAATCAGAATCACATAAAGAGATTTGAAGCCAGCCATAATTAAGGGCTACTTTGAGAGGGAAATTTAACATATAAAGGAATGCATAGCCTTAGGCATGTGAGGTTGTACTCATGACAAAGAGCATAATCACATGATAGCCATGTAAGTCAGGTTTCAGTGACAGACAAAGGATCAGAAGCATGCGAAGAGTCGAGTGAGAATCATAGACGAGTTTGACAAGTAGCAAGAGCTTATAACCAAAAGAATTACATGCTAAAGTAAAAGAATCAGATCGATCAATCTCGAACAAACGAAGAACTTCAGGAACTCAAATAGACCCCCAAAGAACTAGGGTTTTCCAGAATCAATCAGATTTTAGAGAAAATAAGTATATAAACACATAAACAGTCTCAGAGTCTCAAATAAACCCTAAAATTAGGGCTTTCACACTTAAGCAGTAAATCAAAAGAACACCAACATGTAGACTTAGAAATCAAATAAATTAAAAAAATTAGGGCTTTCCATCACCTAGAGATGCTAAGCAGATGAATCAAACAAAACATTTAGAAGACAGACTCAGAAAACCTAATTTAAAATCAAAGAGTTTTGAAAAAAGGATATTTGGGGAAACTGCTTTAAACATCACACACAGCATAGATCTAGCATAGATCTAAACGAATAAGACAAAAAAGAACCTTGAATAGGCTAGGGTTTCTGAGAACCCTAAAGGACGAGAAAGGCTTGGAAGTCACGAGATCATATATGAGTCGATAACAACGGAACCAGGCTCAGAAGGCTAAGATACACCGGAGCAGGGCTAGAAATGGCCGAAAATATTGAATCGATGAAGGTCTGGGTGAAGATCCTCAAAGACTGGCCTTCGAATGTTCAGGCACCAGGCATGTGAGAGCAGTAGATGATGGGTAGAGGTCGTCCATGGTTAGATTAGCCATGGATTCCGGTGGATTTGAGGTCGAAAAGAGGTAGGCGATTGTTAGGGTTTCGAGTGGGTAAGAGCGTTTGAGAGAGACGAGGGATTAGAGGCGGCGTCTTTTAGATAAATGGGGAGGGTTTGGGGGTAGTTTGGAATTAAAAAGGAAAGGGGGAACGGTGTTTTGATCAACGGCCAGGATTAAAAGGGTTATGGGTTGGGTCGGTTAAATGGGTATTGGGTTAGGGAATTGGGCTCAGGTTTGGGGCTGAGATTGGGCTCAATTCCGATTAAAATTGAAATGCAAAAAGGGCTAGCTTTTAAATAGCCACTTTTCCCTTGTTTAATTTATAAAAAATAGTAAAGTAATTTCTGGAAGTAGATCAAATGTACTAAAATGATTAATAATACACAATTATCGAATTAAAAATATTGGAGTCAATTTTATAAATATAATTACAATTAAATCTTAAAAGGGGCTAATATTACAATTATGTACAATTTAGTTTTAAAAATACTAAGTGAATTTGTAAAAATATACAAAAATCATGTTAGTCATATTTTGGTGTAAATATGAGAATAAAAATAAGCTATTTGCCAAAATGATAGTTTTGGAAATAATTATTGGATTTTATGGTATAAAAATAGGCAATAAATTGGTTTAAAAATCATTAAAAAAAATTTGGTAAAGTACCAAAACTCTTGGGTGTGCTCATATATGCATATATATGTTATTTTTGAAAGTATTTTGTGTATATAAAATACTCAGGGAAAAATTGGGTATCAACACCACCTACAATCATAACACGAATGTAGCGCCCCCGTAAAAAGGGACGTCAGTACATTTGAATTGTACTGGTATGTATAACTAAACACCATTTTACTAGAAAGAACTATCATACAGGTACAAGTAAATAACATGGGTATATCAAAGATGCAATTCATATAACCTTTCATACAATTTCCAAAAACTTAGATTAGAGCATTTCCGTCATATGTCCACCACTATTCTCAATACCACCACTATCTAAAGCGGAGTCCGGTCAAACCTGACCGGCTAAGTCACCTCATTGGAGGTATTACTCTCAATCAATATTTCATTTCCCTTATCCAGAATTCAATATCAGCACATTACCACCATGTGTGCGGCATGGTGTCCGATCACGACCCGATCGGCTAGGTCACCTCATTGGAGGCATTACTCCATTCTCATTAGTCAACACCTTCAAATCTTTATTCCACACATATCATAACAATTCCTGGGCACTCATGGCCACCATCATCACATCGTTTTCCCTTTTCAATATTCATTTTACAAGTTGTGATCATAGACACATATATCAAAGATAATTCAAGTTGCAATCACAGGTAAGTGAGCACATAGCTAGCATGAATAATTCTTTGTTTCGATGTTGGCTTATAGCCCAAGTATTTCAACACATAACTGTACTTTTTCATCATTCCCTAATTATCAAGATTGGTACATTATTCACATTGAGGCACATCCTTCACAAATATGTATAGATATATGCAAATCAATTAATACGTAATAACAATCAATACACTAGCCAATTCAACTCTTACCATACTTTTGTAAATGACAATTGAGCTCAATTTCTAATAAAAAGGGGGTTTTAGCCATAAATACCTCAATAAAACTTTCCTTACTCTTTTATAAATTTTCGGAACTCTTAGCACTTCGATCTATTGAGTAAGAATTACAAATTAAATCGAGAATTAGAGATGAGATTAAGGCTCTAGCTTGGTTCAAGCATATTGACAAACCCTAGAGGTGCAATGTGATCTTAGGCCCCTTTTTTAGAGAAATTTATATCCTTTTGTACCCCTCTTTAATTCACCACCTCCCACTACTCTAAGGTTTGATATGCATGCATGGAATCCATTGTTATACTTATGAATCACCTCACTAGTGACCCCTTATATCTGAGAATAAAACAAATAAGAGTTGGGGTGATGAAGTCTTACCTCTTGAGATGAAGGTCTAGGGGTCTTTACTTGATTTTCTTCAAGGATTTAGCCATATCTCATGGAGTAATTTGATGGGGAGACTTTCCCTCTCTAAAAACCCTCTCTCTCCCTCTAGAAATGTTCTGAAAGATGCTTAAATGAGGTATAACACCGGATATATTGATAGGGAGGTCGGGTTAAAAATTAGAAAATTGGAGCCCCGAGTCGCAGAGTAAACATGCGGTCCGCATAATGAACCGCAAAATCCTCCCCATAAACTGGACACTATGACTCAGTCTGCGGTAAGAATGTGGTCTGCATTCACGTTCTGTGGTGGCAAAGTGCACCGCAGAACTGACCCTTACAAAATTCAAAGGAAAATATGCGATGACTATGCGGTCCGTATTTGGATTATGCGACAGCATTTTTGACCGCATAGCTGACTTCAATTTTAACCAACATTTTGACTAACTCCGCGGCAGATATGCGGTCCACATACCTGATTTGCGGCCGCATTCTGGACCGCATTTCTTGCTTTTTTTTCTGGAAAAACACATGCTCCTAACTTGGCACCACGGGATCCGGGTTTTCGAGTAGGGATTTCACAGGGCCTTACAATTTTGTGCGTACCGCATTGGAATTATTTTGAATGTTGACAATTGAGGACCGCAGCCGCAATGGATTTTATGCGGTCCGCGGTGCCTCAATGTGTACCGCAATGCATTTTGTACAGTCCATGGTGCATAGATTCAGAGAGTGGCTAGTCTAAACCCAGCTCTGTGCGGGTTGCAATGGATTTTGTGTGGTCCACAGTAGCCTCTTTGTGACTGCACTATATTTTGTGTGGTCCGCATTCTGCAATATTTAAATAGTCTGCTACAAATTTTTCTGCAACTTTGTATTTCATTGTTCCTATTTATACTAACAAAGGATAACTGAATGTTGTGTGCAGACGATGGTGAAATCTTGAGGCAAAGGAGGTAAACAAATAGGAAGAGGAGAGTCCTCCCGGGGTAGGGGACAAGGAATGATAAGATTGACCCCACAAGTCTGACAAAACACAAAGAACACAAGGAGGATCATAAGAGCTGCAGACAGAGCTATTGACTACTCGGGGAGTGAGTATGAGCCTTCCCGAGAGGAATCTTCAGACTCCGTGCCACAGGTTGAGAGATACACCTCCAGCCTCCCCCACTGCTCATGCTTCAGTGTGTATATCGTCTGAGGGCTCAACTGAAGGCAGTGGAAATGAATACTCCACCTCTCCTACAGCTTCACTATCCAGAGAGGGTCCCGCAGCAAAAGAAGATGAAGCAGTAGAAGGGGTGAGCCACAAGTAGGTGGGGTAGATAGGACTAGAAAATCGGAGGCATGGCAGGACCGGTTTGTGAGTGAGGTTGCCTACCACAAGTTCAGAGAGTGGTGGCCCGAGAGTAAGCTAATACCCAAGCATAAATTCATTATACATGACCTCGAGCCTCACAACCCCAATATGTTGAGGCAATTCATAGAGAGAGCTAGAATTCATAGAGGCATGTGGAGGAGTCCAGTGAGCACTTGGTGAAGGAGTTCTACACAAATATGGTCCACATCAAAAAGGGCACCACAGTCACCAAAGTGCAGAACTTGACGGTGAAATTTGATGGCAAGACCATTAATAATTACCTGGGTTTTCTAGAGGAGGATGAGTCGCTGTATTTGGAGAAGATACAATTGGGTGAGGAAGCTCGTCCTTAGTTGGCAGAGTACTTGGCAATCCCAGGTACCACCCCCGATTAGTTTACTGCGGGAGTGAAGATATTGAGGAGAACTTTGAATTTTGAGGCTAAGGGGTGGGAAATAATTGTGTGCAGCAGGCTAGACCCCACCACCCACGACAACTCACTCCCTCTTTACCAGGCTATATTGGTAGCATCGATCATGGAGGGGTACCCGATTAACGTCGGGAATGTGATGTCCCGGGTTATTACATGGGAAGTGAATGAAGGTGACAGAAATTATCCCTTCCCCAACTTCCTGACCATGTACCTGAAGGACTTAAAGGTGGACAAACGGAAATTTGACATGAAAATGAAGCCGAAGGCACCGTTCTCCTGGTATAGCCTGCAGAGTGATGACAACCCTAAAGGCAAGCAATTCAAGGAAAAACCACACTACTTCAACTGGCCAGTCTGAAAAGCCAGTAGTGGTAGTGGCTCCTACTCAGCCTCCTTCCGCCTCAACAGATATGGCTCCAGATCCATCCACTTCTGCAATTTCAGAGATACCCTCCACCATTGCATACCCATTGACTGCCCACCGTCTGAGCCAGGCCCTCACCAGTATCAACAACTGGATGCAAACAGCTACTTCTAAGCTGTCTGTATTATCTACTATGGTGGCTACCCAGTCAGCATCTCCTCCTCCACAGGTCCTACAGTCCATTGAGGACACTCTCAAGAAGTTTCTGGACAACCAGAAGATGCTTCTAGAGAACCAAAAATTGATCATGGACGTTGTTAATTCACATGGGAAGGCACTTAAGGAGCTTGCAAAGGAAGCGAAAAAAATGAGGAAGACTCGGGCTTCAAAAGAGTCGGTGAAGGAGCTCAAGGTAGAGGTTGATAGGCTGAAGGCAGATCACCTGCCTTTATTTTGCTATTATATGACCCAGCACCAGCAGCTCAACCCCAGCCAGTGCAGGAGTCCGAGAGGCCTCCCAAGAGGAGGAGGGTGATTCCCCGTTCTGACGATGCAGTCATACAGTTGGCGGACTCGTAGGGAGGTTCCTCCAGCCAGCCTCAGGATTCAGCCCAGGACTCAGTCCAGGTCCAAGCCCAGGTCCCAGCAGAGCCACAGATCATAGGGAGTCAGTCACACGTTCCCGAGCAGACAGAGGACCCAGGGACCCAGACTCAGGATCCCATGCAGACGGAGGGCCCATAGTGAGTTTCTTCTTCCTCTCTTTACTCTATTTTGTGCTTATTTTGGTTAGTTGGCATTGAGGACAATGCCATCTTTCATTTGAGGGGTAGCCCTATTTGGATATTTTGGATGACTATACAAATGACAGTATTTTATGCTTTCTTTCCTTTTTTTTATCTTTGGTATGTATATAATTTGAGCATTTCATCGCACTTTTCGTACTTTTACTTTGGGTATGTACATAAAAGTTTTCGTTCTTATGTATATATTCATTCTCCCTATTGTATATTAGATTAAATCCCCTCATGTACATATTCATTTCACTTTTTGCATTTTTTCTTTCTTAGCTTCTTATTTTATGTTCGTATCTTCTTGTTTTGAGTTTTGCAATAAGCCTTTAGTTTTCTTAGTGTCACGGTTCTTTCCAAAGATGGAATTTGTGTGAACCGTGTGGATCTTATCGATGATGGATGGCATGACAACCTTCTTAAGGGTTTGAGTCTATTTTCATTTTGCTTTTTAGTTGTTAGCTGGTAAGGGTGCCTCAAGCAAGCTTCACTTGGGCCTAACACATTTGTCTTTGATCACATGGTCAAAAATAAATCGTTGTGTGTAGGATGGTGAAAGTTGTGATCTTGAAACTCTTGTGTTGGCCGATAATCATCAAGTGATATTTTGGGACCATTGTGTTGCTCAAATCTTATATAATGTTGTTATGGGCCCCCGACTCCGTATCTTTAGCAACCCCAAAGCTTGTGTGGTGAGAATTTGAATTGCAAGTCCAAGTCACAAACCATTAGTCTAGAACTTTCCCTGAATGTTTGTCTAGGCAAAATTCTAAGTGTAATTTGACTTGAGACGTGATTATAGGCTCTCCTTGATCCGAATGATATCTTGAACACTTCCATAGCCTACCAATGATAAAATCCCTAGTCTGCCCTTTTGAGCCTTAGACCTTTTTCCTTCAAGAACCATGATACAAGTCTTTACCCGTTTTAAAGATACCCTCTCTTGGCACCTGTTCTTTCCTTAGCACATGACAAAAGTATAAGTTTGGGGGAAGAGACGAGGATTGCAATAAAGTGGTAAAAGGTACAAAATGAAGAAAAGGAAAGGCAATGAAAAAGAAAGAAAATAAAAAGGACAAAAAGAATGTTCAATGTGGAAAAGAATGAAGGAATTCAATAAAAGCAAAGAGTGAAAGGTGTGGAAAGTTGAGAAAGGAGAAAAAGATGTAAAATGAACAAGAAAGAGTGACAGTGTGTCTCTCTAACCCCTTAGAAAGAAGTGAAAGGACTTAAAAAGTCAAGTGAATGTGTGCCAGATTAAAGCAAAATAAGTGCTAAAGGGATTATGGAACCTACTTAGACCAAACATTTCCTACCCTAAACCAAAAGCCTTCATTATGTTTCCACAAAAGCCCTATATGATCTTGAGTTGAATGAAGCTTACATTAGTGGTGACCCACATAAGGGGCAAGCATATGGTATTTAGAGCCGGACTTGTGGATTTTCTTTGAGAGAGATGAGTGTATTTCCATTAACCTCGTTCTGAGTGGTACAATCCTAAAGGTGAGGTTTGCTTACGAAGAGTTGAGGATATTTGAGTTTGGGTTCCACAATGACCAAAGTAACAGAAAGAGTTTCTTTGATGTGTTGAGTCAACTCTTGATGCTCGTGTGTCGCACTAAATCCATGGTGTTTAAAAGAGTGAATGTTGTTAATGATTCATTTGAATTGAGGGCAATTGTTAGTCCCAATTGATGCTATATGAGGTCACTTTAGGTCAGCCGGATTTTCTTATATTTACTCTTGAGGGATGGGTCTTATTTTGTTTGCTTGAGGACAAGCAAACTTAAGTTTGGGGGAGTTGATAACTAGGGATTATGATACATTTTACACTCTTCTTACTTGAGTTTTGATTAGAAATGTGTACAAAATACTCCTAAAGGCTTACATGTTGTACTTGATTGCAGGGTTTGGTCAACAAGGTGACAATTCGTCAAAAACCATCTCAAAAAGGAGTGAAACATGCACAAGTACCAAGAATAAGTCCAAGCACAGTGTATCAGGACCAATGCGGTCGCACTCCATTCTGTGTGGTCCGAAAAGAGGAGGTTCAGAGAGTTCTCATTTCAGGCAGTCAAGTAATGCGCCTGCAAAACATTTTGTGCGGACCGCATTGACTTCATTGCGGCCACACTTGATTTTGTGTGGTCCGCAAAGCTCAGGTTTAGAGAATTTGCCAAGTTGGAGGAACATGGCCAATGCGGTCCGCGGTCCATTTTATACGGACCGCAACAGAAGCCACCGCGGCCGCGGTGCATTTTGTGCGGCCCGCGATGGCCAAGTTCAGAGAGCAGAAATTTCAGCCAAGTGCCTTAGAGCGGCAGCACTCGATTTTGTGCGGTCCGCACTAGCCCTGGAGGGGTATTTTTATCCAGAATTTTCGGCCCAGTATAAATAGTTTTGTTTTATTTTTTTAGGTCATCATTTGTATTCTAGATAGCAGTTGCGCTCGTGAATAGTTTTCTTTTGCAATTTTGAGTAATTTTATAATAGTTTCATCATTGAATCTTCAAGTTTTATCTAGTAATTAAATATTATGAATTTTTCTTCATCTATTTCTTTATTTTCTTCTATAATCATGTGTAGCTAGACCCATTAGCTAGGGTTGTGGCTCAACCCTAGTGTATGTAATTGATGGGTCTTGTGTTTTAATGCTTGATTGTCTATGGGTGTTTGATATTTGGACTAATTTAGGATTTTAATATTGAATTAGTGGTTGAAAATACTAGTTTATGCCTAGTTGACTTTTGCTCTTCTTGAGAAAGAGAGCCTAAGTCTATAAAATTGGTCCAACAAGGAATTGGGCGTATTCAAGAGATTGATAGCCCCAATTAAAGGGTTAAACCTAGAGATGGTAATACCAGACTTGAACCTCTACTGCTTGCATAAATTATCATACCCAATTAGCCTTGAGAAAGTCAATTAGGGCAAAATCACTCAAACTACCGAGAGGTATATAGCTAGTAGAATCGTGCAATGGTTATATCGTAATCCCTAAATTTTACAATCTAGCCTTAGACTCGACAATCCGTCAATTATCCACCTAGGAGAAAGTCGCTTCCCTAGTGCCTTTTAAACTAATTAGACAATCTTCAATAGTTTACTCTTAGCTTAACTTAGCTCAATTTAGCATTGTAGTAGTATAAAGTTAGAAGTAATATCAAAACCAATTATGAGTAGAAGTGCAATTAGGAACAACTGCGCAACTCCAATTTAGGTAGACACTCAATTCCAATCTCTAGCTCCCTGTGGAAATCGATCCCGACCTTCTCGGATAAAAGCTGCTTCGACCACGCTTGCTACTTTATAGTAGTACAGGGTTGGCCTCAATCAATTATTAATGGAGAAAGTTCAAATTATATATTCAAGACGACATTTCTAAATAATGGCAATGTCATACTCAGTCTTTAACTTAGAATATTCCTGCTCCAGTTTCTTGTCTTTATAATGTGCCCTCCTGTTCTGAAACCAAACAACAACTTGGTGAGGATCAAGGCCAAGCTCAGAAGCAAGCTTGTCCTTCCTCTCTTTGTCTAGTTTGTGTTCGTCCTCAAAGCTCTGTTCAAGAAGATTAACTTGTTCTTCGCTAAACTTCCTCTTCATATATATAATTTCTAGTTATTTTTCTTTCGTTTAATAGTTTTATTTGTAATTTATTTTTGAATAATTTGATAAATATACTTATGGCAATCATCCCCATGAACTGAAGTTTCATAGCAGCACCTGTCAGCACGTGATTTTTGCTTCACGAAAAACTACTCCAAAAGAAATAAAAAAAATAAAACAAATTTCCTTTGTGTACAATTTTGAGAATTTGCATGGCATTTTTGGATAATTATTTGTATTTTTGTCTGTGAATGTTTATCTTATTTTTATTCATTAAAAATACAAAAAATATGTTGCGTGTGAATTTAGGATTTTTATTTTTTACGATTAGGAATTAATTAAGCCATGTTTGTTTTAAAAAAAATGAAAATTACAAAATGTGTATCTTTTGCATTTTTAGCATTTAATGTCCAATTATGTGATTGTGTTTTAATTAGTGTTTAATTTTAGATTTTTATTATTAAGAGTCAATTAGATTTTAATTATTAAAAGTCAATTAATATTAGTGTTTATAAATTAGGAATTAAAAAGAGAAAAATAAAAAAAATGGAAAAGAAGCAAAAATGAAAGAAATAGAACAAAAATCGGATTGGGCTCATTTTGAATTAAAAGACCAGGCCCAAAGCACGCCCATATCCGGCCCAAGTGATCAGATCTCTCAATACGCCCAAACGACGTCGTTTTAAGTCACGTGCAATCTCAGCCGTCTATCTGATAATGATCTACGACCAAGATCAATCTCATCTCATAACCCGACCCAGCCAACCCGGTCCGCCCGCCATTGCCCTGAACAACCCCGTTTGGTTGTAAGTGATTTAATCGGGACCGTTGGATCCCATCATCCAACGGCCCTGATTAATCAAAGCATTTTAATATATCAACACCAATACCCTACCCCCCCAAACCGAACCAGACCACCCCTCTCACTCGTCTCTCTTACCTCAGAGACCCCCCTGCAATGTCGCCTACTACCATCGTGCTTCGCCCACCGAAAATTGCCTCACGGCGGTTCCGGTGGGCCAAATGCCCCCATTTTTACACCAGAGATCCCCCTTCACCTACCCATTCCAAATCCCTAAACCTTAGCCCTCAAATCCTAGCCGGTGTCTTTGAATCCTCGATCGAAGCATCGGTCAAAACCCTAGTTTGTCTGATAGCCCTCAAATTAACACCAAATGGCCCCCAACACCTCCTCATCTCAAATCCAAACCCCCCTTCCCTCGAATCAACCCAGGAATCATCGAATGTCGACTTTGATCCAAGAACCCTAGCACCGCCACAAGATCCCCTGGTGGCGGCGCAAAACCTAAGCCGTCCCAAATTCATACCCCATCACCACTAGAACTCCCTCGACTCTAATCTATCACAATTTCCCTTCGAATCAGGCGGGTTTCCTTCGAAATTAAAATCGACTGAACGAACCCTAAAATCCAAAAAAATAGGCAAGTGGAAGTATTGACAGCGAATTGGGTCTATTTAGACTTTATTCGTGTGTTTTTGCTAAGAACACACGAATAATGTCTAAATGGACCAAAATGGGAGGAATTCGGAAAATCCGAGTCGTGTTTTCTGCTGAATTGATTTCAGGTACTCTTGTTTTCATTTTTTATTTGTTTTCAGTTGTTTTACTTCATTTTTGTTCTTCCCCTACCTCTTTCGTCGATTCTCTTTGATTACTTCATAGATTTGCCAATTCAGCTTGTATAGTCATGTCATTTTCTTGTTTGATCATATATGGTTATTGATTGTGAATCACTCATATGCTAGTTAATCAGTTGTAGATTGGATTCTACTCAAAACTAATGTGCATATTTCTTAACTGAGGGTGTAAAACCTTGCTGATTCTAATTTTAGGTTGTGTTTGGATTTTGTTTACACTGTTTATTCTTTTGATTAAGAATGTGATTTGTTTCTTTGATGTATGATTCATTAATTAACTCACTGTGAATGACAATCAGTCATAGGTTTGATTTTGGATGGTTTCTAGTTAGAATTGATTCTGATAATCTATAGAGTCAATTATAAAGGTTTTGTTGATAACATGTGTTTAAGGGATAATTTAATAACAAGGGGCAAGGTTAATCTGGAAGTTTAAGTTTAAACAATTGAAGTGGAGGGACACTTTAGGAAGGGGAATGGGCAGTACATATAATTAAAGGGTTGGAGTGAGTAGTAAGGTTTCAATAGAGATCTGAAAAGGTTTACTAGTGGTCTTGACACCCTGTTTATGCACTCTTAGTGCTGGAAATCAGAAGCATGATGGGATTAATGATAAAAGTTTGTGAATGCACATGGGAATGGATAGTGGAACCTGCTGTACAGTAGGATATGCACTACATTTTTTGTTTTTTTGAACTTCAGAAGATTAAAAATAAGTTCCATGCCTAGACAATCTCAAGTGGAAATGGCAGATGAGGATTATTTTTTTTAGTCAGGCAGCCTGTCTTTGGACATGAGGGTTCCTCTTTTCTAATAAGCCTATAAAGTCAAACTAGGGGAGACCCCCTGAGGGCCCAGAACTGGAGCCATAGAAATTCCCACTAAAAATCCCTCTCCCTCTTTTTAATTTTGAAACCTGCATTTGAATTCAAAAATACAAAAATACAAAAACATCAAAAAATAGAAAAAAACCAAAATATTTTCACTGTTTCATTGCCTATTTCATTCAATTTTCAGATTCTGCTTTTGGGTTCTCCATTTTCTGTTCTGGACTTGCATTCTAAAAGCATTTAGAGTTGTTTAATGACCTATCCGAGTGAATTTGGGTCTGTTCAGTGTGGGTTCAGTTGAGTCTGGGTGCTTTTGAAGTTCTAGAGCATTTTGAGTTCAATCTCGCATGAAATTTGGGTGCACTCGAGTGATTTGTGTCTGAAATTTCATCTCGTTTGGTTTCAAACTTGCTTCTGGGTTGTAACTTGACTCTCTGGGCTGTGTATTGTGCTGTTTGGCCTACCTGTTGGTTTACTGTTGTGCTGTTGCTGCTGATTTTCTTTTTCTTACATTTCACATCCAGGTACATGTCTCAAATTCCTCTTGATGTAGCTTTTGGAATGGAAATGGAATAAAATGATGCTCTGCCTCCTGATACATTGTTCATTTGATTGGTGATTATCTGTAGTCGAAAAGAGCTAGTGATATATGTTTCGTCTAGTATAGGTTAGGCTTGTTTAGTACTTACATTCATACGAACACTGCAGTGTATTAATTAGGACTGTTTGGGATATATTCTGTAATCAAATTGGACAGACTAGGTGAATAGATTGTTAGACTG
>MU735430.1:0-33830 GCA_026770625.1 Nicotiana glauca
TACAGCAGGTACTCCAGTCCACTGGCGGTAGCACCTCCTCTACTTTTATTCAGCTGTGTTGGTGAGCCCCACTCCATCCCGGGTCATGTTATGTATCTTTTGTTCTTTTTTTCTAAATACATTTTGAGGTATAGCCGGAGCCTTGTTACCGGCATTTCGCTATTGCTCTTATCTTGTATTTAGAGGCTCCGTAGACTATTATGGGTGGAGGTTGATGTAGGGAGTCCGGGCTAGAAATGTTGGTACTTGACAAGCATGTTTTTCATTAAATTTGTAAACTTGTAATATTTTGAAAACTAAATGAAGCAATTACAAAGAATGAAATGAGGGTTGCTAACAACAGATTTCCTTGCGTTTTACTAAATGGGATAATATCCTCGCTTTATTTATGAACTAGTTTGGGTAGAATGAAACATAGCAGGCTTGCTCAGTCCGGTTTACTCGGTTGAGCACCGGTCGCGCTCCTCGAATTTTGGGGCGTGACAAGTCTAATCAGTGTATCACAATTATGTGATAAAGGTAAATTGGTAGCATTAACCACTACCAAATATTTTGTGATTAATCTTACCACTGAAAAAATTATTTTGCGGGGAAAAAGAGTAAACAATACATACATTGTAGATTTGTCCACACTTTCATAAAATAAACTCACTTGCTTAAGTGTGTTAGACAATGATCCCCTCCTTTGGCACAAGAGACTTGGACATGCAAGTCTAAGTCAGATCAACAAATTAGTCTCCATGGATCTGGTGATAGAGCTGCCTAACATCAAGTTCAAGGAAGACAAAGTTTGTGAGGCTTGTGCAAGGGGGAAGCAGGTAAGATCCCCTTTTAAATGCAAGAAAGTGGTAAGTACCACCAGAACTATGGAACTGTTCCATATGGATCTCTGTGGTCCAATGAGAACATTAAGCATATGTGGTAAAAGATATGTGATGGTGCTTGTTGATGATTACTCTAGGTTTACTTGGACATTATTTTTAACATCTAAAGATGAAGCATTTTACATGTTTACTTCTTTTGTTAGAAAAACTCTGAAACAACTAGGTAATTAACTTGCATATATTAGGTCTGATCATGGAACTAAATTTGAAAATGCTAAGTTAGCTGAATTTTTGCATGCTACATCATAAATAGTTGCATGACTAGACCTCTTGTTAAGAAGATTCCCTATGAGTCACTTAAAGGGAGAAAGCTAAATATATCCCATCTTAGGGCATTTATATGCAAGTGCTTTGTGCATAATAATGGCAAAGACTCCCTAGGTAAGTATGATCCCAGAAGTGATCAGGGAGTATTCTTGGGATATTCTTCACATAGTAAAGCTTATACGATATACAGTAAAAGAACCATGTGTGTAGAAAAATGTATATGTTTTTTAAAACTAACATTCATTATGAGAAGCAAGAATAAGATAATGACGAGATTGGGCTGATAAGAAATTCAAATGGTGAAACCATAGTCCAGCCTGAAGAAGTATCAAAGGAAGGAACACGTGATGGAACAGGTCCTTCAACCCAGGGCAACATGATAGGGGGAACTAACTAGAGAGGAACTAATCCTCAAATCTCGAGGGAACCTGTCCATCAGCTTATTCCTTAGTAACAAAACCAGGAAGAAACATCTAAAGAAATTGACACTTCTATTGCAACATCCACGAAATTGGATATAGATGAACCTGGTTCATCTGTTGATCAGAAGTTGTATAGGGGAATGATTGATTATCTTTTGTATCTTATTGCTAGCAGACCTGACATTGTTTTTAGTGTAGTTCTTTGTGCTCGATTTCAGGCAAATCCAAAGGATCCCCACTTGACTAATGTAAAGAGAATATTGAGATACTTGAAAGGCACCAGTAACCTTTGCCTTTGGCATACAAAAGGTAGTAATTTTAACCTAGTGGGATATGCTCATACTGATTATGCAGGTTTTTTAGTGGATAGGAAGAGCACCTCGGGTATGTCACACTTCCTTGGTTCATGTCTTGTGCCATGGCCTACCAAAAAGGCAAAATTCAATGGCCTTGTCTACTGCTGAAGCTGAGTATGTTGTTGCCGGTTCATGTTGTGCTCAATTGTTGTGGATCAAAAAACCATTATTGAACTTTGGAATTGATGTTGGTTGCATCCTTATTTGTTGTGATAACACTAGTGCTATTAGTATGAAAAAGAACCTGATTCATCATAAGAGAAGTAAGCACATAGATGTTACGCACCTTTTTTAAGGGACAACTATGAGAAAAGCTTGATCATTGTGGAGTTTTGTGCTACTAACAAGCAAATTGCTAACATCTTCACAAAAGCCTTAACTAGAGATCACTTTGAGAGGAACATGTTGGAATTAGGGATGATTAAGATCACCTAAAAGTACTAGTTCAAGGTTAAATCTTGCTGAGTCTCATACTTTTCATAGTATACTCTTGTGTCATGTGTTAAAATGACTCATTAATCACTAATGATATTTTCTCTATTTTGGCAAATTTAGACTCACACAACAGAATTATCAGTGAAGAACCTGGTTCATCAAGGTAACACGGTATGTTTTATGCACTCTGCATAATTTGAAATAACTATATTTGCATCATGAGCAGAGTCCTACCAAATACCAAACTCCTTTTGGACTTATCCGTTACAAGTGAACCAGTCCCGTTCAACAAAGTCCCAACCGAATGGAAGTACCTAGATTCTAGGGATACACTCCAACGTCTCTTCAAAGCTGAATTTCAATTTGATTAAACTTCTAAGAGTCTGAAAAAGATGTAATTATCCCATCAATTATTCCCCTGTATATTGATCAGCTTTAGTGTATTCCTTACCTCATCTCTCTCAAGCCATCAAAAACTCTCATTCTTCTTTCATCTTCCAAATACAAAGAATCCTAAAAATCCGAAGATTTATTTAAGTCTGCTACTAAGAGGGAAGAAAGTAGGTCTTTCGAAAGTGAACAGGTATCTTCTAATTCTAAAGTTACTCCTGAGAAAATTTCTAAAGTTGCTGCAAATTTGGAGAATAGATTTTTTGGATGTATAGCAGGTGGTGAGACTACATAATCTGGAGAAGTTGGTGGTAAAAAATAAAAAAAAGGAGAGCAAGGGTGTTAGGAGTACTGTAAGGGTAAAGGGGACAAGAGTGGCTGATTCTTCACCCACTCCTGTTGGTATAATAAAAACTGGTACAATGGTTGTTTGGGGAGAGGAATTTACTAAAATAGAAGAGAGTGTGAGCAAAACAGGGGGGGAGTGGGTCTGGCGAAGCTGCTGATGGGGTTGGTTCAACTTGGAAAAAATATAGATGAACCTGTTCCATCTAAACAGGAAACCCTTGCGGACCTGCTGATAGGGTTATCAATGGCACCAAAACGTATGCCACTCCCTATGGTTTCATTATCACAATTGTGCTGCATATTTCAAGGTACCTATGAAGAAGTGGGGTTAATACTCTACTTGCTTGCGATTATAAAGTCAATGTCATTCTTAATGAACATGGTTCATCTAAACAGACACCTATCAATAGCAAAGTTAGAGTCTTGTTACAGGAGAGTGAGGCAAAGGATATTGAGATAGCAAGGCTGAAGATATAATTGGTTGAGGTAGAATCTGAGAGATATGTTCTAAGAACTGAACTTACAAGGGAAAAGGAGAAGAATGATGGAACTCTTCAAGACATGCTGAAATTTCTCCAAGCAAATAACCCAGCCCCTAGCTAGTGTAGATCAACCAATGACCTAGTTCGGGACGTTTTGTTTCTTTTGCTCATGTTTTCAGTATTTTTATGTCTTCTTATGATTTGTGGTAGATTCTTATCAATCATCAATGAAATTCACTGTTTTTGCTCTAACTATTTGTTTATATTTTTTTGATGGTTGAAATTCTTAGTTTGATCTATAATGATTAATCCATGTTTGCATTTGAAGTAGCCCCAATGGCCATGAGTAAGTTTTAAAATCTGGTTATCACACATTTTTTATGCAACTTTTCGATGATGCCAAAAGGGGGAAAAAGGTTGTGCTTTGAACAAGTGATGTTTACACTTTGAACAGTGATGTTTATAACCTAATATACCTGCTCCTTGATGATAAGTGATAAAAAGGAAAAATATTTCTAACATTGTGTTGATGTTGAGCTGAGTTGAAACAGGGCCTAACCTTATGAAAAGCACAGAGTTTGTCATCATCAAAAAGGGGAAATTTGTTGGCTCAAGTAAATGTTAGTTTTGAAGACTGACAAAGGAACTCAGGATGAACCAGGTCCATCACTCAGGTGCACAGAAACGGGCAGATTTCAGCATGTGAGTTTCACGTGAAGGAGATAAGCTTAACTTGGTGTATTTAATATCTCCTGATCAAAAAGGTTTCATAATTGATAAGGAGAAGGATTCCTTAGTCAAAGAGAACACAATTCAAGATAGGGAAGGAGTTAGAAGTTGAAATCAACTAGAACTCTTCCACCAAGGAAGAGTTGCATGAGAACTCTAGTTATTTCTTCATCTACTAACTCTATAAATTACAGGATGTTCTCACATTAAAGTGTTGCACAAAAACGCAGAAGTTAAACGTGAATTGGAAGCAAAATAGCAAGGCTTTTTGCAAGCAGTTCGTGTGTGATTCAAGTGTGCAAATCAGAAGCTACATGAACCAGATTGAAGAACCAATTCCATAAAGAGTTTTTGTATCTTTATTTCTAGTTCAATTGTAGTAGATGTTTTTATATTGTATCTTTCAGCTTTCATAGAAGCAAATGTATTAGGTACCTAGAGTGTTCAAGTTAGAGTTAACTTGAAGTTGTCGCAACAGTTAGAGGTTGATTGCTACACAGGGATTAGAGTTAATCCTTAGGTTTACAAAGAGTTTTATAAATGTTGTTTTGGCTCATTGATTTTAGTGAAAGTTTGGGAATATCCTACTGAGTAATAGGTCGTGATTTTTTCACCTTTTGAGCCAGATGTTTTCCACGTAAAAATCTCTATGTTCTTTATTTTATATATTTTTAATTCTGCAAACAGTAGTAGAAAGTACACCTAGAAGAACCAGGTTCTTCTAGAGCGAAAATTGGGTACCACACAAATCACCCACCCACCCACCCCCTCTTGTGTGGAATTGACATTTAGAACATCAGGACCGAAGGCAACGAAGGCTTCGAAGGCGACAATGCAGCCCCCGGTGAAGATTAGGCCACTTAGGATCTTTTTAGTCATTTTCTCTATTGTTAATTTCTGTATCGAGGCCATTTGGCCCTTGTAAAAAGAATTTTTGGTAAATATATACAAGGCATTCTTTCCCTTTCGGCTTTCAAATTTTTCCTTTGCTTTATCACTTGTATTCACAAAGATCGGAATGCCTTAGCATAAAATAACTTGGGTTATGTTCGAAAGTTCAAACAAACCTCGCCTTTACATTACTTTGTTTTAAGGCGTCTTCGGGGTTCGTCGTTACCAGAAACTTTCTCCCAAAGTAAGTAGTTCTAATTGTAGTTAGCCAAGGGTAGCCTTTAGAACCGGTTATGAATAAAATTTTGTTTTTGAAGGCCTATCATTTGTTACGGGTCTCGGACGTCTATGAGCCGTGTTAATATGGCCGTAGCCTTTTAGTTCGGGAGTCGTCCATTAGACTTGTTTTCCCGAGTTATCTGGGCTTGCATAAGATAATAGTCCCCAAGCGGGGTGGCCGTGGCCTTTAAAATTTAGGGGTTGCCTAATAGGTCTTATGCCTAGAGGTCCGGTGGCTTGGGCTGCCCGAATTTTTTTTTCGGGCGACAATCCCCGAGTGATCATTCGAAATGTTACAACTATGGATTTGTTTCTATGTATAGACACTCAACTCCTAGACGCGTCACTTTCTTTCACTCTTTACCTATGTCACCTTCTTATATTTTAAAGCTTTTTCGTCCTTTTCCATCTTCAAACTTTCATGGAGATTGAGAACTCCATATCCCATTCTCGAGCATACCATTCTGCATCACGACTGAGTAATGTCTCTACCTCCATTGCTCCCATAGATGGAGTTTCTAAAGCTCGCTCTTCTGCTGTTGATTCATCATAGGAAATTCCATTGGCTTCCCAAGAAAAGGGAAAGATCAAACCTCCAAAAAGGGTAGGAAAGGGAGACAGCAATATGGATTTCGAGGCGAATATGTAGTTGGGGAATAAAGCTTTGGAGTAATATGTAAAAGTCCCCATGGACAACATTGACTCCCTGGTACGTTTGGGTTCCAACCTCCTCTTGACCCCATAGTATTAGATTTTTGTCGTCATTTCTATATTTGTCTCGGTTAGGTCAGGCCGAATGTTTGCAGGTTGGTAGCATGTTTTCAATATCTAATAAGATTGGTTGGAGTAGAATTTTCAGCATCTTCTCAATGCGTTTATCCTAAAAATGTTCAGGGGCGGCCTCGTCTCGATCGGTTGTTAGTCGTGGCACAAGGACTATCGTGAACACGAAAGATGATCACGATAGGGGCTGGTTCGATCGGTTTGTAGCATTCCCTATGCTTGAATTGGTGTCTTTCGAAGACGGTCCTATTTCAGAGATATGGAATCATGATTGTAAGGATGTATCTTCCAATTTTGGATCATAACTCTAGTATTCGTCTCTTTATATTATTATTCTCGTGTTGCAGCTATTTTATCAGTCACGATAGAAGTGCCTGGTATCTGAGAGGGGGGCGAAAAGGTTCTGTCCTCTTCTGTCACGACCCAAAATTCGTGAAAGGTCGTAATGACGTCGGACACCATATAGTTAATTAAATTCTTATTTAATATTTTTTTGAAATCATAAATTTCCTTCAACTTAACTAGTAAAAAGGTGAACTTTACAGAATAATAATAATATTTTCCAATTTTAATACTGAGTATCTTATAATCCTCCCAGAACCCGGTGTCACAAGTACATGAACATTTACTAGGAAACAAAATAAAATACAATAACTGTCCGGAAAAAAAATTTGGACAGAAAAGAAATATACAAGTACTCTGAAGCAGACTCTGCTGGCTGTGAATTATCTCATAAGATGCAATTCACCTAAGACCACGTATCAACCGCACCACTGCGCCTACAAGGCCACTAGACATACACCTGCTTGTACAACAAAATATACAATAAGTGCAGTATGAGTACGAGAGATCGACTCCGACACTTACTATGACCAACAATAATATACAGATAATATGATAAATTATGGATTTTATAAGGCAACTGCAAACTTAATAACATGAAGCAGGTAAACAATTCTATTGTTAATAGGAGATTTTCAAATTTATTTTCATGTTTTAACAATTTATATCTCTAGCCAATGAGGCCACATCAATTACCAATAATTCCAAAATAATCAATTAAGTCATGCGCAAATCATGCTGAGGTCGTATGGCTCGATCTAACATAACATTAAACTGTGCACTGCAGGAGCGTCAAAACGACACTAACCATAGATGCATCTATTTAATCTACCGACGCATTCGGCCCGTTCCACAAAAGATAAACACATTCAAACAACCAAATCAAGGATTTATTTAGGTTTGATGTTCAAAGAAATATCAGTTCTCATTAACGGTCAAGTGACCCATCCAAAACCCAAGTAGGTGCAGTTTAACCTTTTGAAATTCCTTTATCAAGTTTCAATATATATTAAACGATTAAATTAACAAGTAGGATGCAAGCATCACAAATATAACGTGATTTGGGTCCTAGACTAACTGGACATAAGCATAACAGTAGCTACGCACGGACTCTCGTCAGCTCATGCGTACGTAACCCCCACAAATAGAAGGACGTATTGAATTATTTTATCTATGGGGTAAATTCCCTCTTACAAGTTTAAAAAGGAGACTTACCTCGCTCTAAAGTTCCTTATTCGGCTCCCAAGCCCTTCCAACGACTCAAACTGATGCCCAACGCTCTAAGACTAGTCAACAATTGTGACAACCCATAAATATATACTCAAATACTCATTATAATCCAATTTATAAAATTTTCTAACCCCGAATAAAAATTTGATAAAAATTACCTTCAGGCCTCCATGCTCGGATTCCAAAAATTTTCAAAAATAATTATTACCCATAACATAACGAACTCAAATATATAATTTATTCTCAATTTCATTCTCAAAATCATGGTCAAAATCAGAAAATACTAATCTTTTAGGTTTTCTATCGAAATACCAATTTTTCACAAATTTTTCATGAATTTCCATATTAAAATCTATATATAATCTAAGTGTTTAACTTGCAACAGGTGGGAATCACTTACCTTGACATAGATGATGAAGACGGAGCTCCAAAATCGCTCCTAGGTCGTCTTCCATGGAAGAAATGAGATGAAATGAGTCAAACCCATTTTCGCTAACTTATAAACTACCATACAATCCTTCTTCGTGTTCACGGGCCTCCCATCGCGTTCGCAATGGAAAAAAATTCTCGAAAGCTATTTCCAAACTCTTCTTAGACAGCCTCTAGTATAATGGTTATAACTATATATTAAAAAGAAACTCCAAATGACAAATAGTTTAGTTTTCTGAAAACTAGATACCATGATCTATAACTTTCATGTTTTGGTCATCTCCCAATTCCTTAAAAATTTCGTGATATAAGCTGCCGAAGTCAGCCCTGTGCAACACAAATATCTTCTTCATCTTCTCAGACAGCTTGTAGTGTATCAGCCACAATGTTTTGTACGCAAATCCAAATGCTAGATGGTTTACTTTTCTAAACTCTAGACACAAAGAGCTACAACTTTCATTTTTTGATCATGTCCAAATTCCTCATAGATTGCAAGATATGGCCCTCTGAAGTAAGATCAGTGCAATAGAGATTTCCGAACGCGAAGAACAAAATCCCAGAAGCCAATTCCTTCTTCGCGAACGCGAGGGGATCCTCGCGAACGCAAAGAACAACAAAAGATATCAATAAATCAGCATCCAAAGTAGCTCAAAATGATTCAAAACACACCGAAAACAGACCCGATGCCCCCTGGACCCCGTCCAATCACACCAACCTGTGCCAAAACATGGCACGAACTTGCTCAAGGCCTCAAACCACATCATACAACATCGAAATCATGAATTGCACCCCAATTCAAGGTTAATGAACTTTAGTACTTCAAACTTCTACATTCGATGCTGAAACCTATCAAATCACATCCGATTGACCTCAAATTTTGCACACAAGTCACATTCGACATTACGTACCTACTCCAACTTCTAGAATCAGAATCCGATCCCGATATCAAAAAGTCCACTCCCGATCAAACTTCTCAAAAACCTTTAAATTTCTAACTTTTGACAAGCGACTCATAAATGACTTATGAACCTCCAAATCCATATCCGGACGTGCTCCCAATACCAGAATCACCACACGAAGCTATTAACGGACATCGACAACATTGAAATACACTTCAACCCAAAATTATGAATTTCTTCCATAATAGATGCTAAAATGCTCCCGGGCCTTCCAAAAGTTGATCCGAACATATGCCCAAGTCCAAAATCATCATAAGAACCTTATGGAACCTTCAAATCCTAATTTTGAGGCCGGTTACTCAAAAATCCAACCTTAGTCAATTCTTCCAACTTAAAGCTTCCGAAATGAGAATTCTCTTTCCAAATCAACTCTGAACTTCTGAATTCCAGTTCTGACCACGCGTACAAGTCATAATACCTGAAGTGAAGCTGTTATCGGTCTCAAACTACTGAACGACGCACTAGAGCTCAAAACAACCAATCGGGTTGTTACATTCTCTCACACTTAAACATACGTTCGTCCTCGAACGAGCTAAGAACTGCGATGGAGTTATTTGAAACCACTATTTAACACCTCATGCACCTACTTGTGCTACCACAACTCAGTTGAGCATATTTGCTTGAACAAATCTAAAGATTCTCCCTTTTTTACTTAGCCAAATAAGACTTAGAGCCAAATTTCAACACCCGGAATTCTCTACCAGGCATGTTTCCAACATAGGAAAATCGTATCGATCACCAAACGATGTACCAAAACATGCTTAAATGTCTTTGCTGAATTAACGCCATGCACCGCATAATTCACACGATCATAATAACATCCTCTGATAATAATAGCCGACAATCCATGAATCTGATGCTCACACACACCTCATGAATCATATAAGTCCCGTTCCAACTCTTGCAATACTGCCATAATGGAAGATCTGTGTAGAAATTCATGACCGGTTGCTTATTCAATAATTCATTGAGGTCCTTCTCTTGACAAGAATCATTGCCTCATTATGAACCACATAACTATATTTGCTCTTTAATATACTTCATATAAATTCGATCGCACTGATCCCAGGTTCAATAATCTTGTCTCACCCAGTACAAGTTGCTCAGGCAATAAGCCACCTCAGACATTGCCAAAAGTCTTATATGATGCCATAATGTGCAAACAAGCTACAAACTCGAACGTGATGCATAAGGAGAACGAAATTTGAAAAGAACCACTCGACCCACATAACTAATTGAACCACCCAAAAGGATGTCATGAACCTCACTCAAAAAATGGGAAGCAAAGCACACAAGAATAGATATATGGGACTGTACTCAACATCACACTGTTGTGGCGTGCAACTTGATCCACACATAATACCATATAAGGAAAGACTTTACCAAGCTAAAATGCTCATGACTACAAAATACTCAAATATCGGCCACAAGCACGCTAAGTGCATAATACAAATCTTGGGGATACAGATGGCGCCGTACACAACAAAACTCAAACATGACTAAGGTACATATATGATATGCATCTCGAGAGTCATCCTGCTCATATAACACCATCGCTACGCGGAACCTCAATATATGTGTAACTAATCAAGCCGTCTCACAATCCATATGGCACAATAGAGTATAAAATGAAATAACCAACAATGAAATAACATCCAACGTCCGAGTACTCCTTGATAAGGAGCTCTATGCCGAAGTGAACACGTCCGGCCTGATATAGAGCCGACATTCATATTTCAGATCCATCTACGGACCTCAAGACGATTCTTATCATGCCACACTGGGTCAATAACCTTTCAAGGATCCACAATAACCCTTCTTCCCATGACACACAAAAACAACCGATTTGAATCAAACTTCCACAGTCCACAACCAAATGAACCGAGTGCCCTTCAGGCATAAATTCTCACATGAACGATAGCACCACAATCTCCATACTTGGTTTCAATCTTTCACTCAATCAACTGATTACATGTCATACTGATACAATATACCCGTGGGATACGCTCTCATAACCTTATGCACCGATTAACAAGCATGCACCTCCATACTACCGGCCGTACTATTTCTGGTGTTGTTGATCCAAATACCCCCTATAGCTATTTCTGGCACAAAGGTTAGCGATTAGTTATTGTATCAGGGCTTTAGATCTTTGTACTTATTTTGTGTCCCCTTTTTTGGGTCTTCTGTATAAATGTGATATTTAATATGATATTTTCTCTTTTCCATTCCTTCGAGCATTTTGTGCCTTCAGGACATTTTTATGAGCATGTTCTTCGTCTATATATTAAAGCTGATGGCTATGAAGGCTTCAGAGCTTTTAGGCTTTGTCGTTTTTAGAATGATAGTTCATTATCATGATGGGGCTCTTATTGGCATGAGAAATGATGACGTCTCATCCTTACTTAGCCACAACACTGAAAAAATGGTCATGTTTGCTCAAAAGTTAACAATATACTTTATGAATATAAAACAAAGTATATGAGTCAGGGGCAAATCATAGCAAATCGTAATAATCTATGGACCAACTAAAATAAATAATAATAAATACTCAAGATTAGGAGAAGAGATATTAACAACTTTTATTGATGTTATTGATTTGGTCTGCCTCTCCATGAAGAGGTTCAGAACCTTACAATGGTGTTTTATCTTCCCATATGATGGGTACTTTTCTCCCTCTCTTTCTCTCTCCTCTTCTCTTTGGAGAATAGTGGTGAAGAAGAAGTCCCCCTTACTAGGGCTCCCTCTTTAAGTATTTACAGTTATGAGCTCCGTAAGCTAGAAGCAAGTGGCCGTGGCCACGCTGAGGTTCCGTCCCCATGGGGGAGTGAATGGTTCTTGACCTCGTAGATTCAATCGGACAAGAGTCAAATCCTGTTATGAATGAGTGGACATATCACTTATTAATTATGGATTAGCTCAAGACAAAATTAACTCCGTTAATTATCATGAGATCGGATTCTGACCCATACAGTTAGTCCATCCGCTTATTGAGGTTGTGTTTCGGCTGAGATCGATGAGCGGACTTCATCGATTGTGATTTGAAAAAACTCGAATAAGGAGGTTGACTATTGCTTCGATCGAGACCGAATTCTCTTTGGCGATGGCCTAAATCTTATAGAATGTTAGTGTCTTGTTATTATGTCACCAAGTCATTATATGATCAAGACTGAACGTCTTTTCTTGGCGAAGGTACGTGACATTTTAACATTATTCGAGCGAGATCGAACTCCGTTACATTCTGATCCTCACGTTTGTTTGGAGTCATAACCGTCGATTACGGGGGAAGGGCCGTATGCGGTGCGGCTGAGGGACATTAAGTGTATGGTGGGTACGTATCTGGTAACATCCAAAATTTTGAAGGCGCACGAAACACTCTGTCAGTGTTCCCAGGCCGTTGCAATCATTCCGACGGCGAGACGTTGGTGGATAACCGAGAACTCGCTTCGTGGAGCTTGTCATAATGACGCATGTTTTGGCAGAACCGAAGCGTTTTGTGGTTGGTCATGTAGTTAATGATGGCTATTGGGTTTTGTGAAAGCCATTTATGTTGCCTATAAAGGTGGGTTGAGGCATTCACTTCTCATATCTTTGTTGTTTATCTGAGAGTGATCGTGAAGAAACTTTTTCCTTCTGCTAATTCACCTTCACCTTTATTTCTCTGATCGCGATAACCTTTGTCTTTTCCGCCAAAATTTATTCCTTTCTCTTTAACAAATCAACAATGGCAGGCAGTTCTTCCCATGATGCTCTTCCGGTGGATTTTCCAATCAATTCTCCGGTAGTTGAAGGGCCACCTCTGGAAATAGGAGGTGCAAAACAGATAGAGGGCAGTGAAGTTCTATCGGTTGACGAGGTAGTACCTCGGCCCGGAGGTACGGCAATTGATTTTACCATCGATGGTGGAGAGGATCCGGTGGATGAAGCCCCGTTAATGGGGGAGATTGGGATGGCCCGATTATGGGAACAGGGGGTCATCCCCACCCATGCATACATAGTTCTTGCTAGAAGCGAGGAGAGGGTCCACACCGACCATAGGGGATACTGCATCTTTTACGCCTACCCCTTCAGGTTGGGGTTTTAGATCCCGCTCTCAATGCTGGTGGTGGATTTCTGTCATTACTACGGGGTATGCCCGGGTCAGCTCACTCCTTCCCTCTACAAATTATTGGCAATGTTTATTAAGTATGAGGAACTAGCCGATAGGGTGGTCACGCTGCAGCATGTGCTCAGCCTCTACGCTTCCTAGAGAGCTCGTGGTACCATATTTCGGGCGTGCCCTCGTGGGTCGAGGGGCTTGACTATGACACTGGACGATGAGGTCGACCCTCGCCCTTTTGAGCATTTCTTTTACATCAGAACTGATCATTTAGTGGCGTTCCCCACTGGGTTCCCAGAGGTTTGGAATTATGCACGTAAGCTCCTTTATCGTCGAATTCTCTTTTATACTTTTCCCTATGCCTTGTACTCGTGAGCGTTAACTCGTGTCAACTTTGTAGCCAAAAAATCATCGCCGGCTCTATTAGCTAGGATACGCGGGTGGGTTAAAGCCGTGCTCCCATATACCGAGGGGATACGTACGTGGGCATCTTTCTGGGAAAGGCATGGTCGTAGGCCTGCTATAGGTGAGAAGTTGATTTCTTCTTCCGCTCTTCTTTGATTTAATTTTATTTATCAACTTTGCTTTTTTGTGATAGGGAGGGAACGCCGTGTCAGGGCCCCTCAGTTGGCCTTCCGGCAACCGGGTGCAGTTGTTCGGCTTATTGTAGCACCGGTGCCGCGCTACATGCCGAGAGAAGCCTCAGTCGAATCTTCAGCGGCTCCTTCTCCACCATGGGCTGCATTTCGGGATGAGGGGCCGTCAGGGGTTGTGCGTCCTAGAGAGGAATCACCATCGGACGGGGAGGAGGAGAGGTCGTTGATTAGGCGCAGGGTCATGTTCACGTCGGCTCCTCCTATGGTAATTAACTTGGACTCTCCTCCGGCAGATGCGGAAGAGAGTGCGGATGCAGTGACCTCCCTTGAGGGTGAACAAACAATGGGGGTTGCCTCGATTGACTTAGGCTATGATAATACCATCGCTTCGGCGACTCAGTTGGTAGCTCCAGTCGTCGAGATGGGGGTAGTTCCTCAGCGGCTGCTAAGGTTGGTGAGTCGAGCGCTCCGTTGGCGGTTATGGCAGGTGATTCTACCTTGTTAGTGGTGGGAAGGGGAAGAGATGCTGCAGGAGATGAGTATGAGTCCGAATCTAATTTGGACCCCAAGGATGTTTGCATGTTCCGGGAAGGCTTTACGAATTCGGTGGTGCACGTAGAGGGAAGGTCTCGCCTCATAGAGTTTCCCACAGATTTGAACTTATTGCTCCAAGGGGAGAGTTTGGTGCCGCAGTTTAGGCTGCTATGCTCGGAAGCCGAGAATGCATCACTAAGGGACGTCACGGATATCAGGCTGATGAATGAGGTGGCCGTAATAGGCTTGAGGGTGCATAGTCTTACGTTGGTTTGCTTCTTCTTTTGCCTCAGTTTGCTTTTTATCCTAATCATGGCCTTTGCTTTGCAGTCTTATTTGCTGGAGGTGAAAGGCATCCATCAAGCTAACATCCGCTCGGCGATATTTTTGCGGGTGTTGGAGAAATATTGCCGCTGCCGGGAGATGCACATGCGCTTGAGAAATGATCCCCGTAGCCGGGCCCTGGTTGAGGAATTGGCGAGGCGGGAGCTTCAAATGCAGCAAGCACTTAGCAGAATAAGTGCTCTTGAGGAACAGCTCCGTCGGAAGGACGAGGAGCTCGAGGCGGGGAAGAAGGCCACAGCCGAGTGTGAACGCCAGGGCCTGGCTAAGGCAGCGAAGGCCGCAGCGGCATGGAGCGAGAAGGTGGCTGCATTGGAGGGTGAAGTCGCAGCCTTGAAGCGTCAGGTAAGTGATGCCTCGTCGAGGGCTGAGGCGTTGAAGGAGGCTATTCGCACGCACGAGTCCCAGCTGGCGTTGGTGAGTGCTGCTGTGGCTTTTAGAGAAGCGAACCTCAAGGAGTTGATCAGTGCTTTCGAGCAGAATGCCCAAGTTATTGCAGACCAGATTATGGCCTTAGAGGAAAAGAATCAGCGCCTACGAGACCAGGCCGCTTCTTCCAGCCAGGCTCGCAAACTTTGGGTTTTTGCTGAGGCCCAACGTGATGTATATAAGAATTTGTGGGAGGCCAGCATCGTGGCCAAAGTTTCTTTCGAGGGAGCGCGCAAAAGGCTCGTGAGGCCCGTATTGGCTATGTTTTTTATGCGACGATGCCAGAGGCTGACGATGGCGCAGATGGTGGCGCGGATGGTGCCGAGTAAAAAGATGCATTTTTCTTGTCTTATTTGTCGTTTGGCGTTTGCTTTTTTTGTTTTTCTTCTTTTTTTTTTAATTGATCTGCCTTGGCCAGGTGTAAGTGGGGATGACCCGCAATTAACTTTGTAGATAAATGGGATTTCCTTTCCGTTATTTTCCTTGTATCTGTTTTGTCTTTGAGTTTCTCTGGTAAGCATGTTAGTTTTTGATTGTTGACGACTTTTCATCTTTAACTCGGGGTGAGCGAGTCGGAGCCGTTGCCTGGCGATAGCAGCGCTTAGCCTTAGTCCCAATTCGGGTGCTGTCGAACTGCTGGCCGTGATGATAAGAAACGCAACCTTGTAGTTCGACCGGGGCCGAACTTTTTGTGCCCCTAATCTTAGTTCGAGTTGGGCATACTTACTTGAATGGCGAGGGTGCCTAACCCGTGCCTTGATTCGTTGGCGGTTGGGTTTTGCTGAGTTCAATGGTGAAGGAGCTTGGTCCGAGTCCCGGTTCGACTATGGTTGGACTTGTTAGATTTGAGGATGAAGGCATCTAGCTTTATGGTTCGAGCGAGGTCGAGCTCGTAGGGTTTGATGGCGAAGGCGCATAGACTGAGTCCTAGTTCAACTGTTGTTGAACTTTATCAATTTTGATGGCGAAGGCGCATAGCCTGAGTCTTGGTTCAACCATAGTTGAACTTCTAGGCGAAAGCGCATAGCCTGAGTCTAGGTTTAACCATAGTTGAACTTTTTGGCGAAGGCGCATGGCCTGAGTCCCAGTTCAAGTGTCGTTGATCTTTGTCAATTTTCATGGCGAAGGCGCATAGCTTGAATCCCAGTTTAACTGTTGTTGAACTTTATCAATTTTGATGGCGAAGGCGCATAGCCTGAATCCCAGTTCAACTATTGTTGAACTTTATCAATTTTGATGGCGAAGGCGCATAGCCTGAGTCCCGGTTCAACCATAGTTGAACTTCTTGGCGAAGGCGCATAGCCTGAGTCTTGGTTCAACCATAGTTGAACTTTTTGGCGAAGGCGTATAGCCTGAGTCCCGGTTCAACCATAGTTGAATTTCTTGGCGAAGGCGCATAGCCTGAGTCCCGGTTCAACCATAGCTGTTCTTGGCGAAGGCGTAGCCTGAATCCCGGTTCAACCATAGTTGAACTTCTTGGCGAAGGCGCATAGCTTGAGTCTTGGTTCAACCATAGTTGAACTTTTTGGAGAAGGTGCATAGCCTGTGTCCCGGTTCAACCATAGTTGAAATTCTTGGCGAAGGCGCATAGCCTGAGTCCCGGTTCAACCATAGTTGAACTTCTTGGTGAAGGAGCATAGCCTGAATCCCAGTTCAACTGTTGTTGAACTTTATCAATTTTGATGGCAAAGGCGCATAGCCTGAGTCCCGGTTCAACCATAGTTGAACTTCTTGGCGAAGGCGCATAGCCTGAATCCCAGTTCAACTATTGTTGAACTTTATCAATTTTGATGGCGAAGGCGCATAGCCTGAGTCCCGGTTCAACCATAGTTGAACTTCTTGGCGAAGGCGCATAGCCTGAGTCTTGGTTCAACCATAGTTGAACTTTTTTGCGAAGGCGCATGGCCTGAGTCCCAGTTCAACTGTTGTTGAACTTTATCAATTTTGATGGCGCATAGCCTGAGTCCCGGTTCAACCATAGTTGAACTTCTTGGCGAAGGCGCATAGCCTGAATCCTAGTTCAACTGTTGTTGAACTTTATTAATTTTGATGGCGAAGGCGCATAGCCTGAATCCCAGTTCAACTGTTGTTGAACTTTATCAATTTTGATGGCGAAGGCGCATAGCCTGAGTCCCGGTTCAATCATAGTTGAACTTCTTGGCGAAGGTGCATAGCCTGAGTCTTGGTTCAATTATAGTTGAACTTCTTGGTGAAGGCGCATAGCCTGAGTCTTTATTCAACCATAGTTGAACTTTTTGGCGAAGGCACATGGCCTGAGTCCCAGTTCAACTGTTGTTGAACTTTATCAATTTTGATGGTGAAGGAGCTCGGTTTTGACTTGAGACCTTGAGCAGTTTATGCGTTGTCTTCCCAATCGGGGCATGTAGGCTATCTTGAGGTGGCTCTCGGTTCGAGATATCTGAATGTCGGTTTCCGGCTGGATCCCGTATCAGGGATGCGGGAGATGCCTCACGGGGATTCTCCCTTAAAGGGAGGCCTTCTTCTTCTTGTTCGCACCACCGGAGATCGGAGAGAGAGAGACTTGGATCTTGATTTGAGATCTTCGAATTCCCCTTGTCCGAGATGCCGTTTTGGCTTGTTCGAGCGGGGTTGTTCTTCCTCTGTATTCTTTTCGGCGTTTCTTTCCTTTTGATTCACGGAAGAACTACGCGATTTTGCTAGGAAATCCCCACAGACGACGCCAATTTGTTTGCTCAAAAGTTAACAATATACTTTATGAATACGAAACAAAATATATGAGTCACGGGCAAATCACAGCAAATCGTAATAATCCATGGACCAACTGAAAGAAATGATAATAAATACTCAATATTAGGAGAAGAGATATTAACAACTTTTATTGATGATATTGATTTGGTTTGCCTCTCCATGAAGAGGTTCAGAACCTTACAATGGTGTTTTATCTTCCCATAGGATGGGTACTTTTCTCCTTCTCTCCCTCTCTCTTTATCTCTCCTCTTCTCTTTGGAGAATAGTGGTAAAGAAGAAGTTCTCCTTACTAGGGCTCCCTCTTTTAGTATTTATAGTTATAAGCTCCGTAAGCTAGCAGCAAGTGGCCGTGGCCACGCTGAGGTTCCGTCCCCATGGGGGAGTGAATGGGCCTTGCCCTCGTAGATTCAATCGGACAAGAGTCGAATCATGTTATGAATGAATGACCATACCACTTATTAATTATGGATTAGCTCAAGACGAGATTAACTCCGTTAATTACCGTGAGATCGTATTCTGACCCATACTGGTCCCAACTAATTCTTGCTACAAAGTGCTGAGAGGAAAATGAACATATGTATTCAAAAAACATACAAATAGTTAGGAGAAAATTAAAATTCTTATTTCGTATAAGAATAGTCATTTTGCATTATATCAGCACTGTATGGATTAGAACGTCATGTTACATAGATAAATCGTGACCGCTTTACATATGAGTACTTAGAAGGAAAGTTGAATGATTGCCACTTTGGTTCGCCAACTTTGGGGGCACAATAATAGGTTTTAACTTTGGACTTTATTAGTTATAACCTGAAGCAAGGAACTGCAAAAGTGGATGTGGATCCACTACAAAATTCATGGTTAAAAGAAGAATGAGTCAAATATAAGCATAGAATACGTTGTTGCTTCTTGGTAATTTCTTGGCAGTTAGTAAATTAGATGTCACCAATTCTTGCAAATTTTTCAGTTTCAAATTTTATTGGATAAAAGTATAAAACTGACACATAATGCATACTTATGAGATGTTATTTTGCTTGAGTCACAATATTTTATTTCTCTGTCCAAAAAAGGTTTAAAGAAAGAAGCAAAGAAAAGGAAAAAGATAAAGTATATAAGAAAGTAAGATGAGAAAGGAGAAAACTCGACAGAAAGTCTATAATTACACCTCTCTACTTAATTAGAGGACTAGAAAATTGACAAGTGAAAATAATTGAAGACAGATATTTGGTGTTTGTCCACAGCCTGGAAAGTTCCTAGCGCAGTACCGATATTATTACTCTGTCCGCTCACCAAAAAGGTCGCGAAGAGTGACAAGTATTTCTTAATTCTTAATTCGTAACTAAAAGTATAAGGTTTTGGTCGCGAATACAAATGTGTCTTTGTTAGGCATCTTTCCAATATGAGATTTTTCGAGGTAAATTTGGATTTAATCAAAATTATCGGACATCGGATTGAAAACCAAAAAATTTAGAAGGGAGAAATTCATTAAAGGAGTGTTGAGATGCAGCAATATCCTGCAAAAGACCAAACTCCGTACCGGCGCTAAGTTGCACAAAAAGAATGATTTTATCTGTTGTTCTGTCTTATTCAGTTTTGAAAAAATTACAGTGAAGTATATGGGCGGCACTTTCCCAACTAATTTTAACCTATATTCTTCTTTACCTAATTTTGTTTATTTTGTATATAATTTAATATTTCTTTTCACCTATTAATAACAGTTGTATTAGAAACTGATATTCATATTTATCATCACAAATTAAAACATTGTTGGGTGAATAAAAGTGAAAAGCTAAAAACTCCATTAGTAGGGTTATTAAGAAGCTTGAAAACTCATAGAAGCAACTCTTAAATGAGTTTTGTGATTGACAAATTGATGATTGAAGTTCGTTTGAAACGTTATTTGAAAGTTGTCGTTAAACTTTAAAACTACGTATTCCGTTAAAATTTGAGCTATTTGATGATGTTTTCCGTCAGTTGAAATTTGTAGGAGACGAAGCTTTATTTTTATATACAATATTTAAGTATATCATATTATAGAACATTCTATACTGACGGTATAAATATTATTGCAAAAACCTAATGGGCTATGTGGCTGTAAAATTATAAACATAACTACTTAAATACCGTTGATATCCAATTTTTTCCTATGTATTTCTTATATGTAAATACTTTCAAAATAGCATATATAAGTATGCCCAAGTAATTTAGTATTTTTTCCTAATTTTTAAAGGATTTTTAAATCAATTTATTGCTTATTTTAGCAGTACAAAAATCAATAATTATTTCCAAAATTATCATTTTGGTGAATAACTTATTTTATTCTCATATTTATACAAAAATATAGCTAGGGTAATTTTTATACATTTTTACAAATTTATTTGGTATTTTAAAAGCTAAATTGCATATAATTGTGATTTTAGCCTATTTTAAGAATTAACAGTATTTTATAATTATAAAATTTATTCCAGTATTTTTTAATCAATGATTATATATTATTAATTAATATAGTGCTTTCAATTTATTTTAGAAAATTATTTCACTATTTTTTATAAATTTAAAAGGAAAAAGTGGCTATTTAACTGATAGCCTCATTTGCATTTCAATTATAGCCAAATTGATCCCCTAATTGACTCAATTTCAAACCCTTAATGGACCGACCCAATTTTAATCCAACCCGGCCCTGACACAAATGATCAACGGCCACGATTAGTCCTTACCTTTTTAATTCCCAAGAGCTACCTTAATCCTCCTCATTCTCTTCTATCATCCACCTCTGAAATCCCTCTGCTCTCAAACTCTCTCAAAACCCTAGCCTCTCTCATCATCTCCAACCTCAAGACCCACCGGAAATCATGGCTCTTCCGGCCATGGTAACCTTATACTCACTCCCTATTACTCTTGTGTGCTCGATATTTGAAGAATCAAGGCCAGACCTTGAAGGTCTTCATCCAGACCTGTGCTAGCTTGAGTTTTCACGGCTATCGTCGGCCTTGCTCTGGCGTATCCTGGTCCTATGAGCCTATCTCTGACCTTTCCGACCAAGATCGGACTTTTCAAAGCCTTTCTCTTTTTAGGGTTCTTCTGAAACCCTATCTATTCGAGGTTTTCTCTGATTTTTTTCTTATATATGTTATATATTTGTGCTTTACTTGATTTTTTAAATAATTTCCCCAAAATTTCTTTCAAAATTATCTTTTAAAAATCACTTCTCTTTGATTTAGGGTTTTCTGAAGGGTCCAAAATATTCCTCTGACTTTTGTTTTTCTTTTCTTTGGGTGTATTTGTCTATACTATGTTCTTATGTTTTCTTTTCTACCACGCATGTTCTTCTACAGTGTTATTATGTTTTCCTTTATCATGCATGTTCTGCTACTGTGCTCCGTTCTTTCCTCTACTATGTTTCTATATCATGCTCTCACATGTTTATCTCACTGTGTTTTCCTATATGTTCTTTTGCTATATTGTTCCGGTGTTCTTGTATTCTTCTACTGTATTTCTCTACCATGTTCTTAAGTGTTTACTGTTTCACTTCTACTTTACCTTGCTTTAAGACCCGTTTAAGCATGTCTTCCTCTACTCTCATTATGCTTCGAACTTTCTATTGTATTTGCTTGTCTTCTCATGAGAATTCTGAAAAGAAATCTCTGAGCATGTTGCCTCCTCATCCCTGTGCTTGACTCGAGTTGGAAACCCTAGAATGTGGGAGTTCTACCGAGGTTTGGTCATGCGTTTGAAATAAGGTTCTATTTTGGAACCCTCGGCTCTTTCAGACTCATTCTGAGTCTATGAACTAAGTTTGAACTTCTTTGTTTACGACTCTAAACTTTTAAATTCTTCTACACCAGACTCTTCTATTAAATAGCATGACAAACATCTTCGTGTTTAAGCGTGGTTGTATGCTTTTATATGTGTGATGAATTCTTTCTTCCGAAAAGGTTTTCCAACTTATAATTGATTCAGAATCCTTTTTTAGGTTTGATTGATTGTTATTGATTTTCCTTAAGAAAAACTTTTCTTTACCTTTTCTGACTGGATTCATTCAGACCTTGTGATTTACTTGCTGGTAATTGATTTCCTTTTCTTATTTACACAAACCGTGTGTTGTCAAGACCTTTTTACTTAAATATACCTTTATGTATTTACCCATATTATACTGCCTTACACAAAGTGTTTGATTAATTTAGTTCCTTAATTAGTTTTACCATTCGAAATCTAAATCCCTTAGTTAAAGGAAAAACTTGTGTGATTGATTGGCAACTGATTTTTCAAACTATTCTCCTACCTTATTCTGCTTGCCTTCTACACTATAAATATACGACCTTCTTTAACATATTACACACGGTTAATACGATCAAACAACTTTCAATTCAACATTTTTACACACATTACACACTTGAGACACTTACAATCTTATAGTTCTCTTCTGGAATCACAGTGTTCTGACTACTTGATTGCACTTTGGCTTTACAAGACTGTTTCTTCCTTTTCTTGTTTCCTTGAAACTGGTATGTTCTAGTTTTGGTTTCAGCCTTATCCCAATATGTTTATTTATAGCCTTTACACCCATGTTTGCTTTGCTGTCTACATTCAATGTTATTTAGCATGATTATTTCTTTGAATTTGTCTCTGCTGTGAATCCTTGCACCCCTGTTCCCCTCTATGTGCTTTGATTTAAAGTTCAGAACATGGAAACATGCAATTTGTTGTCATGTTTGGACTTGATCCCTTAAGGGGTCCTAACTCCCAAATAATGTGGCCTAACAGGCTGGTGGGCAGCACTTTCAATTGCTAGGCATGACCATTAGCTTGTCTTTGCTTCCTCTTAGAATCCCTCTCTGCACTTACACTCTTTGTTCATAGGGAATACTTACACTTCTACACTCATGTATCCTGTTTTCAGCTTTCACTTCTGCATTTCTATAGAGAGCATGTCTATAGGTTTCTGCACTTCTGCATTTTTTATAAAGACCATGTCTATAGGTTTCTGCACTTTTGCATCTCATATAAAAATCGTGTCTATAGGTTTTTACACTTCTGCATTTCTATGGAGACCATGTCTATAGGTTTTTGCGCTTCTGCATTTTTATAGAGACCATGTCTATAGGTTTTTGTACTTCTGCATTATATAGAGACCATGTCTATAAGTCATTTCTGAAATGCTGCATATCATATAGATAATATGCCTATAGGACTTCCTGAATTTTGCATCTGCATTTGTCACTAGGCAAACATGTTTATAGGTTTAAATAATTAACAGCATTTTAGATACCACGCCTATAGGACTTCTACATTCTTGTTTCAATTGTAAAAAAATATGTTTTTTAAAATCAATAACGCCTAGAAAGCATGCCTATAGGAATTATCTACCAAATCTGAATCGTACATTCGCTTATAAGTCTAAAATTAGTAGTAACAATAACGACTCCAGAATTTATATTCCTGTAATTGACAATTTCCTTCCCTTAAAATTAGTATACTTCTTTTCTGAAACTAATAGATATCATGCCTATAGGTTTTCGTTTAACACCTAGGCAAGCCATAAGGTAACTTGTAAATTGAATCAGATTCTATTAACTACAACCAACAGGCAAGGCTGATTCGGGCTTCTTATCTGAAATATGTAATAGATCAGTCTGCCACAACTCTTAAGTTTAATCAGACCCTAATCAGTACGTGTAAGACATTCTAAAAACGATGCTTCTCTGTATATTAAGGAGGTTTATTTGAGCCTTTCTATCTGTTATGTGCTTCTTTCCCATATTTGTTACATATGTGTTTTGATTATCGCCCTTAGAATTTTGTCCTTTTTAACTATAAAAACTCACACCCCTTCCCTTTAGGATTAGTAGTCCCAAATACCTCCGGGGCTGATAAGATGGGGGCGGGTAATAGCATACAATAAGTAAAACGAGACCATTTCGCTTTTAATACCTTAATGGGATAGGAAAGGGTAGATATGGATATGATGACCACGCGATAACACCACGTATATAAACGGTTACCGGGTGTTGTGTGGGGTGATCCATATTATTTATAAACCTAGAATCCCCCCTCCCATTACTTGTTTATTTTATTCAGAATTTCAGAATTGCTTTTTCTCAAATTTTAGCTTCTTTAACTGTTTTTAACTTCAATTACTTGCAGCAATTATGTGAAAATTTTCCCTTTTTTTACTCGTTTATTCTGAATTCGAAAATTGCTTTCTTCCCAAATTTCAGCTTTTTTAACTTCGTTTTAACTTCAAATTACTTGCAACAATTATGTGAAAACCCAACTTATATTTGTAAATCTTACTTGTCCACTTGTTGTTGCACTTAAAGTCACAATTATAGTATGGCCGGGAACCACATTAATGGATCTTGAGGGGTGCCTAACACCTTCCCCTCGGGATAATTTCAAGCCCTTACCCAATCTCTTGTTTTCAAAATCAAAGTTCTTCTAAGTGTCCTAATGCACTTAATCATTAGGTGGCGACTCATTAATTCAAACCCAATTCTCAAAAGGAAACGAGTTATCCTCCCAAATGTCATAAACCCGATTTTGCAAAAAAAAAATGGCATCAATAAGTACAATACAATATGTTGGGCTGTACTTCCGTTAAAATTCTCTTCAATTTTTGTGACGACCGAAAGGGTCATCACATGTTTCCTCATTCGTTTCGTGCTTTCGAGGCCTTGAAAACCTCACTTTTAGTTGTCTCGATTTGCATGTACAGTCCGGACATGTAGCCGAAAAGCTTTTATGTTGAAAATATGTGAAAATTTTAAAGAATTTTGATATTAAAGTTGACTTCGGTCAATATTTTTTGTAAACGTACCCGGACTCGTGATTTGACGGTCCCGGAGGGTCCGTAGAAAAATATAGGACTCGGGCATGTGCCCGGCGTCGAAATCCGAGGTCTAGAACCCGAGTAAAAGAATTTTTCTGTTAAATTATTTTCTGAAATTATTAAGAAAAATGGAAATAAAAATTGATTAAAAGACTATGGTATCGGGCTCGTATTTTGGTTCTGACGCCCGGTACAGGTCTTAAATATGTGTTAAGCGCTTTCTGTGAAGTTTGATCGAAATCGGACGTCGTTTGACGTGTTTCGGACCTAATTATCTAAAGTTAGAAGTTTAAGAAGTTTGAAATGAAAATGATGATTTTGAGGCTTGATTCATTGATTTTGATGTTGTTTTGGCGATTTGATCGCTCGAGTAAATTCGTGGGATGTTATTGAGTTAGTGTGTGTGTTTGGCTAGGAGCCCGAAGGGCTCGGGAGTGTTTAGGAGGTGGTTCGGGGTATTTTTGGCCTTAGAGAATGTTGCAGATATTCTGCTGTCAGTGCCCAGGTATTTCCTTCTATGCAATCGTATAGGCTAGGCCGCAATCGCATAGAGCAAGGTGCAGAGTTCAGAAGTCCTTCTATGCGATCGCATTCTCCCTCCACGGTCGCATAGTGCAAAGTCCAGCCCCCTTTTTTTCTTTCTATGCGTTCGCAACTGCATGCGTTCGCAACTGCCTCACTGAGATCGCAGAGCACTGTCCCCTCTACTCTATGCGATCGCATTCCTTTCCCCGTGATCGCATAGAGCATTTTTGCCCAGTTATTTTAATGTTTAAAAACAGAACAGTACCCACGGGATTTCCTTCACTTTTCTCACGAGCTCCTCTCTCTAACACCCTATAGGCGATTTTAAAGAGCTTCTGTCTCCATAGCTTCTTAGGTAAGTGTTCCTAACTTCATTCCCTCTTAATTTCTTCAACTAATCACTAATTTCCTAGCCCTAAATCATGAATTCAAAGTAGAAATTAGGGATTTTGGGTAGAGTTAGGGTTTTGGGAATTTTGGGTGATTCAACCTCAATTTAGGGTCGAATATTAAAACAAATTGCATATTTGAACTAGTGGGGTTATGGGTGATTGAGTTTTGGTCCGAGCCTCGTGTTTGGACCATGTGGGCCCAGTGTCGAATTTTGGTATTTTTGGAAAAATGCTTATGTTGTTGAGCCCTAATTGATATTATTGAATTAATTATGCCTAGATACCATTATTTCGGAGTCGGATTGTAGAGGAAAGGCGGTATTGGAGAGTTGATTGCTATTCTTGGACCGAGGTAAGTGTTTGATCTAACTTTAGCTTGAGGAAATAGGATTAGAGTGTTATTAATTGCTAATTGCTAAATAAACGAGTACGGTGTATAGGCATGGTAATGAGTATCTATACACCGGTGTCTAGCATGACCGTAGGTCTTTGTTGTGCTTATTTTAATATATTTTGGGACTCTTCCATGCTAATTAATGATTTCTACAAAATGTGAAGAGTTTGAGGATAAATTATAAATTTTAAATTCTTTGGAGCGTTGGCTCGAACGATAAAAATACTATTGAGTAAAAAATGAAAGAAATGGAAAGAGATATGATTAATCCCTTGTCGGGATGGTTTGAGTATGTTGATTATCTCCCTTCCCGGGATGTGAAAGTTGTTATTGTTGCTCCCTTGCCAGAATTTAGCTGTTTAATTGTGTTTTTCCCTTGCCGGGACATTTCTTATTATTTGTTTGTTCCTTCGCCCGTTTGGTTGTAATTGTTGTTTGGGCGAGGAAGAGTGATAATGCATGAAGGGTCATTCCGTGCCATGCTTGATTATATTTGCACGAAGGGTCATTCCGTGCCATGTTTTGATTATATTTGCACGAAGGGTCATTCCGTGCCATGTTTCGATTATTTATGCACGAAGGGACATTCCGTGCTCTGATTTGACTATATTTGCACGAAGGATCATTCCGTGCCATGAAATGAGAGTTATATGAGAGAAAGCACGAAGGGTGATGCCGTGCATTTTATTTGATTGCTTTTGGTGAGATTGAGAGTAAAAGCACGAAAGTTGATACCGTACAACTGTTGATTTTCCTGCTGTTGTTAAATATTGTTATTGCCCTGTTCCTTTCTTAAGTTGTTGACTTTGTATCCGGATTGTACTCCCCCATAGCATCTTTCCCTCCCTTTTTAACTGTTTAATTTCGGTATTCTTTCCTTTTATTGCGCACACACACACACACACACACAGGCTACACAGGCTGATTTGGTACTCCTGTCTAGCCTAGTCACTACTTCGTCGGGGTTAGGCCAGGCACTTACCAGCACATGGGGTCGGTTGTGCTGATGCTACACTTCTGTGCTTTTTGCACAGATCACGGTACCGGAGCAGCTTTTGGACCACAGCAGTAGCACATTGAGTGGGAGCTGACTTCAGTCCAGGGACTACGAGGTAGCCTAGCTGGTGTTCGCAGGCCGGAGTCTCTTTCTATATCTTCTGTTTGTTTTCATTGTACCGAGACAGACACTGTGTATTTTTTTTCTATTCAAACTTGTTTTGTAGCATTCATTAGTAGTTCCTGAGATAGCAACTCCAATCTTGGGTAGTAAAATGTTAAACTTCCGTATTTTTTTGAGTTTTTCAGTATTTATGACATAAAAGACTTCTGCTTTTATTTAAGGGTTTATTATTGTTAAAAATATTGTGTTGTTATTCAAAAGTCCAAATATTTGGCTTGCCTAGCTCCAACAGTAGGTGTCATCACGACTTCCGATGGAGAAAAATGCGGGTCGTGACAATTTTTCAGACTCTTAAACAAAGAAGATGGAGTTTGGTTTTGCCTCTATTATAATGCAAAATGGATTGATACAGTCCAGTTTCAATTATTACGGAAAGAGGGATTTTTATTAGTTGTAAAGTCGATTATCATGCAATAAGCCAATTAATCGTCACGTGAATAACATCATTCGACCAATTATCAATTTTTTTCATATATCTGTCCAAAGATTTGGTATAGTCCTACTTTGATGAAATTCCATTAACCCGACAATTGCATTATTAATTAATTTTAAAGCTATTTCATTCATTTTATTTAAAGAATTCAAAATTGAAAAGAGAAGTAGAAACTTCAAGATAAATATGAATTTCAATAAGTTGGAACAAAATCAAAATGAGAAATGCAATGATGAACAATTCGTGGCCAATCAATGTTATCTTGTGTTCAAGTTGCAGTCTTATGTTTGTCACTTCACAATGTATATATCATCAATTATAATGTTCGATAATGATGATTATAAAGTTAATATTATTTCACAATGTAATGATTGTAACTCTTTGGATTCTATCCTTTCCCCATTTTTCACGGTTACACAAAAAAGAGATGATCAATAATGTTATTTGGGCTCACCCAATTCGGTTAGTGAGTCTGCCTCATCTTTCCTCTTTTGAGCAAAATCCAATTTTGGTATTTTCTACTTTGGTTATTTTGTGAACTGCTTCTTCAATTGTCAATCTATAGACTCCATTTTCGTAAAGTTCACTCTTTTTTGCCAAAGCCCCTTAACCTCTCAAGATGCATATTCTTTTTAACTCTGCACTCATTTTGTCAAAGGTCATTTTGGACAATTCACCACCTTACTTTATTTCAAAGCTTAGCTATACAAAAAATATTTACTACTCATTCAACTCGACACTAACTTAAAAATTAGTTGATAGTCTTCTTTAAAATCATCAATTAAACTGTATACATCTACATAACAAAATCCAAAAACTATATATATGGAAGATTCTATGAGCAGGTTTCATCTATATATCAATTAATTTGTAAACTAACAACGATAGTTAGGGTCGATATATGACTCCTCATCATCCATTTTCTTTCTCTTTGTACAAACACATTTTTTACAATACATATTACTCTCCGTTCCAATTTATGTGAACTTGTTTGACTGGACATGAAGTTTAAAAAAAAAAAAGACTTTCGAAATTTGTAGTCCTAAATAAGTCATAAAGGGGTCCAGAGTATTTGTGTGTTTATAAAAACTTCTCATTAAGGGTAGAATTGTAAGGCTAAGCTAAATTGTTTCCAAATTTAAAAACGGATCATTCTTTTTGGAATAGAACAAAAAAGAAATAGGTTTACATAAACTGAAACAGAGGGGTATCCGAAAACTTAATTGACTAACATTGGAAATTCTCTGTATTTTCTATTGATATATGAACCTTTTTAAATACAGTAAAAAAATAGGCGAAATGTAAAAACAACAATATGATTTCTCGTTAGTGTTATCTATAAAGATGTTTTGCTTCCATTATTTTTTTTACCACCCAAATCTACATGGGTTGTTCATAAATTTGGGTGGAGGTTAATCATCGAAAAGCAAATTATAGGGACAAAATGGGCTCAGCTGCGCGTTTGGTGTAAGAAAAGTAAAACGTGTCGGTGGTCATCTTTTTAAACATGAGGGCTCCTCACTTGCACTTTAATTTCACACTCTACAGTACTACACTACACTAGTATATCTAACACCTTTCTTAATGCCTTCAAAAAGATTAGAGCATTTCTGTTGCTTCATTGACAAGTGAACCCCTCTTTCCATTATTTTCCACTCTTTCCACTAAACCAAAAAAACTCTATCTATCTCTCTCTGTCTCTCTAGTGCTATTTTTCTCATCTTGTGTTTTGATCATTCATACAAAATACAAAGAAGGGGTGGGGGCAAAATGGGAGTAAAGTTTGTTCTTTTCAAGATTCTTGTGCTCATCATAGTGATAATGGCTATAGGAAATGAGGGTAATTTGGTAACTGCAACAAATCATGTTGGGACAGCATGGGCTGGTTCAAAGTATGAGATTGAATGTACAATGTGTACAGCTTGTGACAACCCTTGTGCCACCCCATCTCCGCCACCTCCTCCTCCGCCATCTTCCTCTAACAATAATTGTCCTCCGCCACCCTCTCCTCCTAGCTCCGCTGGTGGTGGTGGTGGAAATTACTATTATTCACCACCACCACCACCACCCTCCTCCTCTAGTGGTGGTGGTAATGGTGGGGGCAATTCCTATTACTCACCACCTCCACCTGGTGGTGTAATTGGTGGTTACTACCCTCCACCCTACCAAAATTACCCTTCTGGCCCTGTTCCTCCACCCCCTAATCCTATTGTTCCCTATTTCCCCTTCTACTTCTATAATCCTCCACCACCTTCACAATCTCCTGCTTTTAAGCTCACTCATTCTTCTTTTTTCACCACTATGTTCATGCTCTTCTTCATTTTCCTTTGAGATTTTTCCAAGGAAAAATAAAGTGTCGGAATCACAGATCTACAAACTTGCAGAGGTGAGAGCAAGATGGATTATTAACACGCTGAAGAATTAATGGTGAATTGAATTGCTGAAGTGAAGTTCTCTTCTTGCTCTCATCCTGTGGAGTAATCTGTAAATTCTTTGACCATTGTTTTAATTATGCTTCGCAAATTTTAGCTTCTTAATTTTTCTAATTCGTATAGAATGTAAGAAAATTACTTTAGTCAATTTTGCATGAATTATAAAGTCAACTTCTAACTAATACGTAGTCTAATTGTTGTTGTGCTTCTAGACTTGGCAATTCAGTTCACATGATCATCTTACACATGTCAATCTTGTGCATTAATTATTTAATTAACTCATACATTATATAAATTGATTTTTGTTTTTGTTTTTGAGTGGTACAACTAGGGCAGGCCATATATCGGGTAAAAACGATAACCTGAACCATTAATTGTTTATTGTGTTAACGGTTCGGTAATGATTTAGAATTTTTTCACTATTGTGTTATCGATTCGGGGCTCGGGTTGCTAATTTTGTTAATGGGTTAACCAATAACCCAATAAGAATTAATAAAATTATGAATTTACTCTTAAGTATATACATATGCTAGGGCTTCAGTTCATTCTCTCATATTCTTTCTCAGTCGCACTCTTCAGCTGCTTCATCTTCATTCTTCATAAGTCTTACTAGTTACTCATAGCGTAAGTCTTTAGTCTTATACATTAGGCTTTAAATTTCTATAACAAAATTCATCTTCATATTGGTATTTTTGACTGTAAATAATTATTTATTTTTTTATTTTCATTTCTTAATTTTGTGAGCTCACGTTGTGCAATCTATAACAACTACCAATTTCTCTTCGCATTTATCAATCTCAATCGACAATCTTCATCAGTTTCGGATATATTTTTTAATATTATTCTTCTGTACTACACTGAGCTTTGACAACAAGACAATATTTTCTTGGCTTCTAGGTGTTTTTCATTTCTGTGCTAGTATTTCCAATACACGGATAAAGATTTTGCTCTATGTTTTTTTTCTTCAAGTTAGGCATTTGACAAACAACATCTAGTTTATCGTGGGCTGTTAGTATTATATGTTTGGACTTGTTACTTTTAACTTGAAACCTCTAATACTTTGTATTATTATTAATGTATTTGGACAACTGTTGTTGAAGAATTAGTACTATTCTAGTTGTGTCCACTAGGCGGAACCCAAAAATGGATAGCATACTATATGTGATTCTTCTCTTTTTTGCTTAACTCCATAGAATTGTCTTCTCTTTTTTACTTAATTCTAGTTGAGTTATTTATGGTGTAAACCGATAACCGAACCGATAATGATTGATAACCGATTAACCAATATCTTATCGGTTTATCAAAAAATTTATAAATCGATAATCGATATGCTAAACCGATAATATTTATAATTGAACCGACCGTTGTCCGCCCCTAGATACACCTGTACAGTAGCAACATGTGAAGAACTTGAAATGCCTTGGACAAATTGACAACGCATGTTCATAGTTTTATTTTATATTTCTATTTTCACATACCACCAAAGAGAAGAAAAAAAAGGATTTCCGTTGCCATAAAGGTAATGACCCACCAAACTCTGGCAACGGTTTTAATTGACAGTTGAAATAAATAAAAGGATCAAAATATTAAGTAAGTGGGTGGACGATGCTTGGAACGTTGAAGATAAAAAATAGAGCATTGAATTTGAAGTTGCAAAAAAAGAAAAAAAAGGTATTATTGCTACTAATTATACTTCTTGTTCCATTCTACGTCTTGTACATAATAGTATTCAAAAACTAAACAGTATGGGATTCAAAGCATTCTCTACTGGTTGGAGCTTCTTTTGGCTAGAAAATCCGCTACAGATTCCTTTTTATGGTAAAAATAGCGCGGGCTAGCCAGTTTTTGGATTGGTCATTCAAAAATAGCTAACGTTTATAAAGTTATTGAAAAGTAGCCACTATTTTATTGCAACACGAAAAGTTTCAGCTTAATATACTAGAGATCGGTACACGTGTGTATGAATTTCCAACATATTATAATGGACCGATATATTATACTGGAACTTTAGTATATTATGCTGGAGTATTTTTCTGATTTTCAAAAATGTTTTCGTTCAGATTTATTTTTGTATGAAAAGTGACTAAATTTTAATTAATTTTAAAACTGTAACTATTTTTGAATAAATACTGTAACTATTTTTGAATAAATACTTATAAATCTTACCTTTTTTTTAATTTCTCCCTATATTTTTTTTTTTTATGTAGATGTGAAGGAGCCTTGAACTAATCAATCAGTTAACAATTTAAGTATTTCTCTTAAAGATTGATTCACGGTCAAATCACTAATTTACTAAAATATAATTTATGATCAAACGGTACATAAATGTATTATTAATAAATGGTACTTTCATTTTATTGCATTGTGTAGAAGCGTCTTTGGATCAGTGAGCTGCTTCCTTTCATTTCATTGCATTGTAATTTGCAGCTTTTCCATATAGGAAAGGGAAAATGAAACTTTTAATGAGAGGGCGTTAATCTTTCCACATGGCTACGATGGATTTACAAAGAAAAGGAAGATTCTTGAAAAAGTACGACAGTTTATACACGTTGATATGTCCTATTTGTCCATACCCTTTAAAAAAAAATTAAGAAGTAGTATATGTAAATGTAGCAAATTGTCAGAACAACAAGAGATTGATTTTATTTCATTTCAGAGGGAGCATGCATGCTCCAGTTATGAGGTTCAAATTGTCTAGTTTCTCATTGAGTTTAGAAGTTAATCTATTTTCAATTTTTTAACAACCACACAACTGGAGTGCTATTAGACACCCTCTTTGAGAAAATACTATTTAAGAATATTATCGAAAATACGTATAGTATCATATACTGATATAATGCGATAAATATCAGGGGCGAAGCTATGTTGGCCCAAGGGTGGTCTGATCACTCTTCACCAGAGAACTATAAGTATTACGTATAAGATAAAATATCACTTATTTGTTTACCTCGAAAATACGAATAACAATTAAATTTGATTTTGGTTTTAAAGATATGTGATTTAGTTCATAATAAAGCTAAAGTACAATTCAGATGAACAATGAGCGAGAAAAGTAAGATAGTATATTCTTTGTCAGTGATTACATTGTATTTACAAATGATTGGGGCCCCGTAATATAATAGGGAAACCTTAAATAAAGTACATTTCCATTTACAATAAGGAATCTTATTAGGACAGTTGTCTAACCACTTAGTACGGAATCATACAATTCTATTCCGGGATTTGTGCCATGATTTTGGGGACGTGGCAGGAATCTCGCTCATTTTGTTAGAGATTTATGACAGTATTATTTTGGGGTAGAGCATACTCGGGTTTGGTATCCATCATATTTCAATCTTCGGGTACTGCGCTCTGTCTTTGAGCTTGAGGCTGGTCCATAAAGCTCGAATTCTCGACCTTTCCTGATCTCGGGCTTAAAGCGATCCCTTGAGCTCGAAAATCGGGCATACCTAATTTCGACCGTATACATTGTTATTGATTAAAATATAGACTTCGAGTACCCTTGTATAGTCCACTGACAAAAAGTGTTTAATTTAAACACCTTTATTCAATTTTCTGACTCCGCGGCCGATAAACACAACACATAATTTTTGTTAGTTTTAAGCGGGCAGTAGCCGTGAAGAATCTTTATTGCTTACAGAAAAGAAATATATATACGTCTAGGAATGGCAGGCGGGGCTGGGCGGGGC
>MU735430.1:35268-64937 GCA_026770625.1 Nicotiana glauca
CCCGCCCCGCCCCGTAAATTCTCAAACCCGTACCGCCCCGCTAACGTTCAAACCCGTCCCGCCCCGCCCCGCAACCGTACCTCCCCATTGTCATTCCTAATACGTCTTGTATTATTAGTGTAAGGTGATAAAAGAAACAAGTAAATAAATAATAAAAAAAAAAGGCATAGTTGATAAGAAGTTTCATCTTCTTATCTTGAATGAGGTAAGATGAGCCGCCAATCTTAAAACATGTGAACACAAGTGTGGGCTAAAATGCCAGAAGAAGTCGGTATTTCCTTCTTTATCACATCCAACTACTTGTTTCACGTTGCACATTTACAACGGGATTTAAATGCTTCCAAAGAATATACATAAGTGGTTTCTCATCCAATATAAACAACACAATTTAACTTATACCATATTGATTACCGTCTAAAATTTTTGTCATATTTTAATGTATTACAACAAGATAATTACTTTATTTTCAAGTTATAATATCAGGAATGCTATGAATAATGATCTTTTCTCTAATTCTAAATAATTTTTCTTGATGGAAATACTTTCAAGCTAAAATTAAACTCTAAAATCAATTAAGGCACTGGTAACAATTTGTATTGATTTCTTTTATTAATTCAGTTAAAATTTGTTATTCAACTAATAATCTTTAGCTAGTCCACCGAATTAAAATAGTGGGTGAAATAGTTTGACTATGTGGAAAAGAAGAGGGGTGGGGGTGAATAATTGAGCAACAAGGACGAAATAAATAAAGGCATGTGTTCGACCAAAGAAATAAAGAAAAGGCATGTTGGCTGATGAGCTGGATGGCATGTTTATTTGGGGTCCCAAAAACACTACTTTGGACTATTAAATTATGGATTCCACTTTTCTAAAATGCCAATCCTAACAAAATTTCGGTGGTCAATTTTCTCCTTCCCCTTGTCCTTTATTCTCTTTTTTAATTTTTTTTAACTTTGTTAGAGCCCGTTTGGATTAGCTGATTTTAAGTAGCTGATAAATATTAGGTGTTGAAAAATACTTTTAAGTGTTGGAACTGATTTAATAAATAAGCAGTTACGTGTTTGAATACAAGTGCTGAAATTGATAATAAGTTGCTGCAGTATTTGATAAAAAAGTGCTGATAAACTTTTTTTCTGTTAAGATGACTTAAATAACCTTAGAACTGTTTATAAGGGCGTAATTTCTTCAAAATCTTAGATTCCAGATCGATTCAAAAATAAAATATTTTATTTGTCATTTTATTTTAAATACAAATGTGCTTAGATAAAATAATTTTTTATGATAAATATAATTTATTTTGTGATAAGCATATAATCATAAATTATAATAATTAATAAATTGATAAAAGTTTTTTAATAAAAAATAAACCTAAATAGGACAAAATATTTGAAGAGAAACAAATACTGTTTTCATCACCACAATACTAAGAAGCAATATACCAAAAATTTGATATTTCCTCATTTATTACATACAGTTCAAAAATTAATACACATTCACATATATACAAATATACAAAGAAATAGAGAATTTGTTTGTCTTAAATAGTCAATGAGAATTACAAACTTGAAGAGGCCAGGGGAGGGGGTAGGTTAGATAGTCAATCGATATAGAAGTTTTGTTCTAAAAAGGAATATTTTAAGGATAAAATAGTAAAAATCTTGGTCAAACTTAAAGTGTTTATAAGCTCAAATTCATAAGCTTGGGGTGACCAGCTTATGGCTTTTGGTTTATTTTTGACTTATAAGTACTTGGTTTATAAGCAGTTTTAATTTACCAAACGCGTAGATAAGCCGAAAAGTGCTTATAAGCTAGTTTGACCAGCTTATAAGCTTAGCCAAACACCCTCTTAGTTTTTACTTTTTCATTATTTTAAAAATATATTTTTTATTTTACTTGTCCACTTTTGCATATCAAGGAAAAAGTAATTTATTTTTTCTGTTTTGCTTTTAGCATTAATTATTTATTTCAAATCATTTTTCAGATCTATTAGGACTATACATATGAATATCATGATAAATTATGCACTTTATTTATTAATTTTTAAGGAATGTGCAAGCTTGAAATATTGTACTGGTCACATATATTTCCACTTCTATAACTACACTATGTCTAGGAAGCCTCTAATAGATTCAAAAGAGTAATATGATGGTGCTGGTAACAAGACCCCGGCTATACCTCAAAACACCATACATAAGGAACACAAGATACAAGACTCCGATATGACGTGGGGCTCACCAAGTCAGCTGAAAAAGGGCATATCGCTATCATTGATCGATGCTGCCTGCTGTGGAAGCACTTGCATCTATTAAAGATGCAGCTCTCCCAAAAAAGGGACGTTAATACATATGGAATAGTACTAGTATATAAAACTAAACACCCTCACGATGAATCGAGTAACACTACAAGGAGAAAGAAACATGGAATCAGTGACAGCCTCAAACAATATTAAGAATCAAGTTAAGAGAAAAATAAGTTTTCAAGTACAAATACAACAACAACAACAACCCAGTATAATCCCACTTAGTGGGGTTTGGGGAGGGTAGTGTGTACGCAGACCTTACCCCTACCCTAGGGTAGAGAGGATATTTCCAAATAGACCCCCGGCATCCTTCCCTCTAAGAACTTCCTACCTTGCTCTTGGGGAGACTCGAACTCACAACCTCTTGGTTGGAAGTGGGGGTTGCTTACTATCAGAGCAACACCTCTTGTCAAGTAAATATCATTATTTATGTTGGGAGATCTTGCACCGATATACCACCGTATTTTCTTTATATGGAGTCTGACCTTGGCCCGATCGGCTAAACCATCTCACCAAAAGATATCGAATCACAACACCATCGTGCTTTTAGTACAGAGTTCGATCTCGGGCTGATCTGCTAAGCCGTCTCACCCTAAGACATCCAATCAAAACACCACCGTCCTTTTAACACGGAGTTCGATCTCGGCCCGATCGGTTAAGCCGTCTCACCCAAAGATATCTAGTCACAATACCACCATGTACGCAGCATGACATTCGATCTCGGCCCGATCATCTAAGTCGTCTCACCACGATGTCGCGTGGGTCGACATCACCTTCCGCTAGAAATCATCTCATCCCAATTAAGGGAAATAATCTCAACACATCAGTTTGGGGATTTACCCCTCAATCACTCCTACACCGGTATGTGTAGTTTTGGGATTAGGTTATTTCAACCTATCCTTTCTCGGTGACTAAAAGATGCTCCCAAAATATTTATTAAATAAAGGAGTTACAACTCATTTCATAATATTTAACACATTCTTTTTGTTTCATTGGCGCGATTGGCCACAAGTGTAGTTTTCATTCTTGGCACGATGGCCAGATTTTATATCTCATACTCATTTCTATCACTTTCAAGCATCATCATAGGTTATCAACAATAAGAGTTTTTGGAATCAAGACTTTGAATATTTATTTGAGAAATAGGAGTCTTAAGCACATTAAGGGGTTTCCCCAAAATTAAGCATCATAAACTAGAATTTGAAACATGAATTGAAGCGATAACATTTTGATACATAAACCATACTTGAATACATTCCCGACGGAGAGTATAATATGATAGGAGCACTTGAAACATATTTTGAGCATATAATTTCCGACACAATGCTTATTTGGAATAATTAGATATATTGGGAATGGCCCGGATCAAGAGAAACTAAGAACATGGGCCAAGCACGCTTGAAACATACGAGCACATCATGTAATTCGTAACAATGAGAGAAGTTTATCCAATATACCTCATATTCACCCCTTAATAATACTACAATAATCCACTGCACTAAGAAACTTCAATCTACAATATCAATATCCAATGGGACTAATATTAATAACAAATTTCATAGTCTAGGCCATTTAGATACTTTATCAAATACCTAGTAGGCATAAATCTTTACATCACTTAACCATAAAATTAATTCATTCAACTATCATCATTTACCAATAATTTGTCCTACCATCATTCTTAAATAATTTATAACTTACAACATCATATGGTGACCAACCATCCACACCCAACCAATAAACCCCAACAAATAATCACCTTCCAATCTCTACAATGGTTATGCATTTAAATTGGGAACTTATGGCTTCCAATTACCATCCCATGAGTTTCAATGCTTAATTCATACTCATATTTCCATAATAAATCCATGCATTTAAGTCTAAGGGTGTAGGATTATCTTTTTGGAAGAAATCTTGCAGAACCCTCTTTTAAGTTCTTGAAGAAATTTCTTGAAAATCGAAGGATTTCATGGTAGATTGAGTTAGTTCTAGTGTTTAAATGATAAGATGCACAACAAGATAATGTATATTTCTTAACTTGAAGATGGGAGGAGTTGGGGGTCTTGAGGGAGTGGAGGAAAGCTCCAAAATTTGTCCAAGTAAATGGGGGAAATGAGCCCCCGAAATTACTTAAAAGGACCTTAAGTTGGGATGCGCCCAGTCTGGTGAAGTGAGCCTCACTTTGCTATCTATTGCATGCAAGGGAAGATAGGATCCACGCCCATTCTGGCAAAGGGAGCCTTGCTTCGTTGTCCGCCAAAATAACTGGGTGGTCTGACTTTAGTAATTTGGTAATAACTTTTAGTGAAATGTCCAAATGACGAACGGCTTGATGAGATTGAAACTCAACTCGAAGGGCTACACTTTAGGGGAAAACTTCATGGAAACATATATTTATATTATGTGAGTTATACCCATTCAAAGTCAAGTGTAGTGCAAATTTAGATATCTTTTCAACTTAATATATCCAACTCGTTCCAAGCAACTTCTTCCCACTTACGAACCTCCTTAATATGATCCATAACATTTTTTGTATGTATTTTCATGTCAAAATAATGTGGTTCCGCCCCATAGGTCAGCTTTAGTACTAAAAACAATATTATTCTCAGTCAACGTTGGTGCACTATAAGGTCATAAATTATTAGAAAATTCAACCGGACCTTACATCCTCCGCTAATTAGGATCATTCGTCCTCGAAAGAGAGTTAAAGACCTCTATAGACACCCAATATGACTCAACTCTTTATTCCCAGACTAGAAGTTCTAAATTTGACTAACTCCCTAAATTTTCAAATATTTTGGTAGAGCCTTCTTTGTATGTAGGTGTATCCACCTGTCAAAGACCACATAAACCAACCGAAGAAACATATCCACATGCCATAGAAGGCATCGTAAGTGTGCATAGCACTAAACACACCATTTCTTACCATTTTATTGTTTTTAACTTATGTAACCACTCCAAGCCATGGAGGCGCACATATATGAGCAATAAAACATAATACCCACAAGAAGAGGGCTTTCAATAGTCTTTTACATGCTATTACTTTGTCCTACAAATAAGTGAGGTTATCTCTGCTCGAGAAAGTGGCTGGACATGGCTGCCACTATTTCTTGGATGGGTACTTAGGCTATAATCAGATACCTATTCCCCCAGAAGAAGTTGAGAAGACTACTCTCACTTGCTCTTCAGGTATTTTTGCTTATAGGAGAATGTCATTTGGGTTTTGTAATATACCGACACCGTTTTAGAGATGCATGATGTCTATCTTCTCATATCTAAACGGTAAATGCATAGAGGTATTCATGGATGATTTCACATCTTTTTGCTGATGATTTTGGTGACTGTTGAAAATTTTGTAGCTTGTGCTTGAACATTGCGAAGCCACTCACCTGGTTCTTACCTGTGAGAAGTGTCACTTCATGGTTAAAGAGGGAATCGTTCTGGGCCACAAAGTGAATGCACATGGTATTGAAGTTGGCAGAGTAAAGGTTAATGTAATCGCTAGACTTCATCCGCCAACTTTTGTGAAGAACATAAGGCGTTTTTTGGGACATGTTGGGTTCTATAGAAGGTTCATAAAAAACTTTTCCAACATTACCAAGTCATTGACCGCATTGCTAGCGAAGGATGTCAAGTTTGTGTTCATTATGAAGTGCTTAAGGGTATTTGAATTTATAAAGCAAAAACTTCTTAGTCCTCATATTATGGTGATGCTTGATTAGAGACGGTCAATTGAAATAACGTGTGATGTTAGCGATGTAGGTATGAGGGCAATTCTGGGGCAAAGAAAAGACAAGATGTTTAGGCCTATCTACTATGCAAGTAGGAAGTTGAATGATGCTTAAGTTAACTATGCCACTAATAAGAAAGAGTTCTTTGTTGTGGTCTTTGCTTTTGAAAACTTTAGATCATATCTTGTAGGGAGTAAAGTGACTGTGCACACTGATCACTCAACTTTGAAATATTTGTTGAGTAAGAAAGAGTCTGAGTCGCGTCTGATGCAGTGGGTGTTGTTACTCCAAGAGTTTGACTTAGAGATCAATGATAGGAATGGCACATAAAATCAAGTCATAGATCATCTATCTAGAGTAGAGAGACCTCTAGTAGAGACAGTAGAAATACGGAAAGAGTTTCGTAATGAGCATTATTTTCCATTGCTGTGATATCCGAAAGACCGCCTTGGTATGCTGATGTAGCCAAATTTTTGGCTAGTGAATGGTTGTCGCGTGACCTCTCCCGTGATCGAAGAAGAAAGCTTCAAGGGGAGGTAAAAAGTTATTTTTGGAATGACCCTTTCTTGTTTAAACGGTGTGTTAATGGTGTGATTCCAATATGTGTACTAGAATGAGAGATGGCTAGCATTATATCTCATTGTCATGATGGAGCAACTAGAGGATACTATGGTGAAAATTGCACTACAAAAAATATCGTGGAAGCTGGTTTCTATTGGCCGACTTTGTACAAAGACGCACGGGCATATGTAGTTGCATGTGACAAGTGTCAAAGGGTAGGTAATATTAGCAAGATGGATGAGATGCTGCTAAACTCAATTCTCGTATGTGATTTTTTTAATGTTTGGGGCATTAACTTTATGGGGTCTTTCCTCTCGTCTTATTCTTATGAGTATATCCTAGTAGTCGTTGACTGTGTCTCTAAATCAAAGAAATTCCTACTAGGACCAATGATGTCCGGGTGGTGTGTGAGTTCTTACGGAAAAATATCGTTAGCCGCTTTAGGACATCTCGAATGATCATTAGTGACTATAGGTCGCATTTTATGAACAAACAGTTTGTTCTGCTGCTGTCCAAGTATAGGGTCACACATAAAATAAAAACCCCGCATCATTCCTAAACAGTGGACAGGTTGAAGTGGCTAATCGTGAACTTAAATGGATTCTTGAAAAAACCGGTTAGTTTTTCTCGTAAAAACTGGTCTGTAAAGTTGGATAAAGCTACAGAACTACGTTTAAAACAACCATAGGGACTTCGCCATTCAAATTAGTGTATGGGAAATCGTGCCACCTACTTGTTCAGATAGAACATAAAGATTATTGGGAAATTAAATTGCTTAATCCTGCTCTTAGTATTGCAGGTGAACATGGGTTAACGTAGATGAATGATTTGGAGGAGTATAGACTGGACGCATATGAAAATGCATAAATTTCTAAGGAGAAGACAAAGAGGTGGCATGAACGTTTGATTAAGCCAAAGGAGTTCCATGAAGGGGACAAAGTCTTGCTATACAATAGTAGACTTAGATTGTTCCGGGATGGACGGGTTCGTATGTGGTGAAACATGTCTCACCGTATTGCACCATTAAAATCCAAGATGAAGAAGGGAATGAGAGCTTTAATGTGGATGGGCTCAGGTTAAAATCGTATATTGTTGGAGGATTTGACAAGAAATCCTCTAGCATCGTAATTAAATGAGGCTAAGTGACTGAGTCAAGCTGGCGGCAATAACTCAGAACTACTTCTAATCCTTCTTCTTGCTTTATAACATAGTGTAATTTTAGTGTAGAGTATGACTACTAATGTTTAGGAGTTTTGATATTTGATTTGAATGGCATGCATATAAATTGGACACAAAATAAGTACATAACAGAGTGGGGTGCAATCCGTGAGCTAAAAAGCGAAAAGATTTGAATTCTAAGAAAGATACATTAGAACTCCACATGGAGTGCGGTGAGGTGCGGCGCGCTAGGCGTGATGAAAAAACCTAATAGAAATCAGGCTCTCTAATAAACCTCACTGTCGCGGTACGTAAAGCGCCGCACCCTGCGGTGCGGTAGTGTAAAAATGCGACCAGGTTTGAAAAAAAAATTAAGTGAAAAACAAATAACACGCCCAACCCTTTTCTTCCCCAAAACCTCGTCCCCTTTCTCTTCTTTAACCCATTCTGTTATTCGCTCTTCTCCCAGACCTTTCAAACATACAACTCATTCTTTACTTCTTCAATTTCCTCTCTAAGCAATTCCCTCTATATTCATTCATCCTCAAGATAAGTTCTCTCCTCTTATCTCTTCTTTTTCTAGTAGTAATTTTAGGTAGTTAAGTTAATTTTCCCTAACCCTAGGCAGTTTTTCATTTATTTTATTATTTTTCATATTTTGGCCGAAATTGTGCTTGATTTTTTTGGGCTTTTCGTTGTTCTTATTATTGTATATGATTTTTGGTGTGTCTTGGTCGAATTAGAGTTAGTTTGTGGTGACATTTGGTGGGGGAGTCTTTTTGGCTGAAAATTAGAGGCCTTGTGGGATATATTTTGTGCTTCTTATTAAATTGTTATGATGTGATAATGCTATAGTTGTTTTGGATGGTGTGATTGGTGTACAATTGTGGGTGATGCATGCTCAATTTGAATTTGAAGAAAGTGTTGACACTAGTGCCTATTACATGTTTGAGAAAATGTCCCAATGACACCAATGGTGAAGTATGAGCACGAAGTTGACTTTGGTGACGTAGTAATGGAATTGTTGATGGAGGATAAGTGGGTAGGCGGTCATATTCTTACTTTGTGAAATTGTGGCGTGTTAGCCCCAAGTTCTAATCCATTAACCATCACATACTATTGTGTTAGTAGTTGCTAATTGTGGTGCCCAAATTCATGCTAAATATTTGTGCAGTTTTGTAGCGTAACTTCTTAATTTTGTTAGTATTAAATTAGTATTACTTCTTAATTTTGTTATCTTAGTTAATAGTTTAGCTTCTTGGTTTTGTGATTTACAATAGTGTAGTGTAACAATTGATTGTGTTGTTGTAATGTTATGTTGGTGATTGGACATGTTGATTGATGACTTATGATGTACTTATAATGGGGTAGTCTGAGTCTCGTGTATACATTGTACTTGTGAACATGCCAATAACATAAGTTTGGGGCGGTTACTCAATTTGGTCTTACTTTTTGTTCTAGAAATTATGGCTAATTGTGTTTGTCTTATGCAGGTACAAAGTCTCGCCGGCCCAGTAAACGTGCTAACACTGGTTCTTCTAGGGTTGCATCTTGTAGTAGGAGAGGAGGTAGGCAGGCACCGCCGGTGCATTAGTGGAGGAGTAGATGGAGCACATTGATTTGGATATTGAAGTGGTCCCAATGTGTAGGTTTGGTATTCGGGTTGTCCCAGTTCACGCTAGACATTGGTTCGGGATGTTTGTACCTGCTGTGAACTTGGAGCCCAAGGTTGTTATAGATGATGGAAAGTTATCCCGGAAATACAATGGGATCTATAGTAACATTCGAGCATTGGAGTTTGAGAGTTTTTTCCGTCCCGGTGATGCGGTGAACGTGAACTTGGTGAAGGAGTTTTATGCAAACTGGCAGCCTGAGGCCAGTTTGGATGATGTGTACAAGGTGCATGTTCTAGGAAAGGTCATCCCCTTTTTCCTCTAAGGTGATCAATCAGATTATGGAGTTCACTGAGCACTCCCACAAGCTATTTTAGAGGTTTCTTCGTCGCCTGGACTATCTTAATATCCGGCACCAGCTATGTGGAGCTAACTCTTCTGCCACATGGATGCGGGATTCCAATGAGTACTACAAAGATATGAAGAAGAGCACTTTCCAGCATCCCTTCAAGGTTCTTCTATGGCTGATCAATGCCAAGATTATGCCTACCCAAAGCGATACTGATGTCTCAAGGTTGAAGGTGTGTCTGGTTTATGCCTTCTTGACCAGAATGAAGTTCGATCTTGTCATGATCATGCTTGAGAACATGGCTCGAGTGTGCCCATTTGGGGCCCGCTACCTATATTACCCGAGTATGATCGCTCAGCTGCTACGGACGTACCATGTGGAGAAGGAGTTTCATTATGATAAGACGATCCTGATGCCACGGCGTATTAAGGACTTTGATGTCACAACTATGATAGGCCCTAATGATGCTATTGTTACTATGGACCAGAGGTTTCTGCATGTCGAAGAGACATGCAGTTGATGTTCACTGATATGCGCCTTCGCGCTGCTCAGAGGGGAGACGGGCCTAGATGAGCCGCAGAAGGATCACCCCTTCTATGTTGTTACTCAATAGTGGTTGGGTCTGGCCGAGGGAGGATAAATGCTACCTCATTAGGACGTGAACTCTATCCCTTCTGATTATGGGAAGTACTTTTGCACTTTTCATGGTGCTGATGATGATTAGGCAAAGGTCCTCCGGAAGTCACCTTTTTCATTCTTATTTTTACAGTGTTGCATTGGGTACAATGCAATCTCTCTAGTGTGGGGTGTGGTTCTCCTATTTTCTTGTATTTGTCTTGGTTTCTCTTTTCCATTTGACTTTGTTTGATTTGTTTCTTGCTTTATTAGAATACTTGGCCTGTAATTATCGCTCTGAATTCTATTTGGCCTATAATAGTTAGTAATTATAATTGTTTAGCTTCGACTCATGTCGACAAAGTCGTCTGGCTTCTTGAGGGATTTGAAGTTGAACAAGAAAAATACAAAACAATCTAAAATTTTAAAAATCCAAAAATATATCTTTTATTTCTATTTTAGTTTCTTAGATAGTATAATAATTTCCCTTTGGTTTTTCTTTACTGCGATTCTTTTTCATGCATTTTACTTGAACATGGTGTAGTTAGTTTTTTTATATATAAAAATAAAAATAACATTTGTGGATCATTGTGCTATTTGGGAGCAATTTTCCTTGACTGTGTATGCCTTGAGAGTGGTGGGTGCCTTAGTTGTAACGCTTAGGCTCAGTTCTTGACTCGTGTATAAGTGCCTTAATTTATTTGATCTCGACCTTACTTAACTGTTTTGACTAGAGAGTCGGGATAGATACGATCTTAAGTGAGTTATGTGCCAAGATGTGTGTGAGGTTATTGTTGATATTATGTGCACGTCAGTAATGTCTAGAACTTGCCATGTGTGTTTGCAAAGCGAAATAGAAGTCTTATTCAGTCTAGTGATATAGGCATTTATTTGTTGAGCTAGATATATGCATGTGACTCGCCTAATTAATATTTATCTTAGGTAGCGCTTTGACCCTGTAATCCTATTTTTTTGGCAACCACACTACAAGCTTGACCCATTTGGTTGAATTGATTATATGTTTGGATATTTGATCTCTCTTGAGAACTGAAAATTATTATGATCTTGTTAAAAGCAAAGTGGTGGTACGGTTGGGATTTTTAGTGGAACTAAGAAAAATGAAGAAGGTGCACTATTTGAAAATTTGTGAGAGACGCTAGTAAGGAATTGAAAGAAAAAAAAAGTGAATTCACATAAAGAATAAAAAAAATCAGAACTGGAAAAAACGTTCGTGTATGTATTGAGAAAAATATTTCATGCTAGTGGTAGCTCTTGATATAATTGTGCTTAAAGAAATTAGGAGCTGATGTTACTATGTTGTAAAGGTTTGAGTTCGGTTCAACAGAAGTGTGGGGTTTAAATTATGAAATTGTATGTATTAAAGTGCTCGGGGAGGTGTAGTCACTATTAGCCAAATTGTATCCTACCAGCCCCGAAACCTATATTACAACCAAATTAAAGTTATACTTGATCTTTGACTGAATGAGTTCAATTAATAGAGTATTAAACTACGGGCAAGCTATGGTGCATTTTTTGTGGCATATGAATTTTAATTCCGAGAGTGAGTAAATTCTTTCTATCTTGAGTTCCTCTTTGTTCTTGAATTTTATTATGTGTGGAACTACTCCCTATTTTGGTGTGAGGGAGCATGACTTGAAAAGGCAATGTAATGACTTTGGCCTCCATGTTAGAATAGGTGAGTAGGTTATGAAAAATGCTCGGTGATTTTTTAGTCGAGTTTTGAGGTTAGGATGTTATGATAGAGTGCTTAGTCTACTTAAAATATTTTTGGCATGATGTGTTAGGGAGGTTGTTTGATAAAAAGGTCATCTCTATGTGAAGGCTAGTTTGATTGCTCGAGGACGAGCAATGGTTTAAATATGGGATGTTGATGGTAGGTTAGAACCTCATATTTTAGCCCTATTTTGCACTTTAATTACTGCACTTTACTTGTATTTGAGATTAAATGATAATGAATTACACTTATTACTTATTTTATGTCTTGCAGGAAGTGATTCCGAGTAAAAAAATTAATGTCACAATCCATAATCCTGCCTTAAACGTCGTGATGGCACCTAGTCTCTAAGACTAGGTAAGCCGATTACTTACAGCAATTAAGCCAATTTAACCATGACATTTTAAATCTGAGATTTATTTAAATACCAAAATAAATGTGAAGTAAGCCTATGCGACAATAATCACTACAACCTCCCAAGAGTAGGTAATATAGAGTGAAGAGCTCTAGCTGAGTACATGGAAAGATCTCAAAGATCAAAATACAATATTGTTCAAATAACAAGTTGACAGCACAATAAAAGGAAAGGACTCCAAGGGACTGCAATGACCAACCAGCTCTACCTTGAATCCTCGCGATCAATAAGCTAACTCTGGCTGAGTCCAACATTTCCAATACCTAGATCTACACAAAAATATGCAGAAGTGTAGCATGCGTACACCACGATCCGTACCCAGTAAGTATCAAGACTAACCTCGGTGGAGTAGTGATGAGGTACAAGTCAAGACACCTACTAGTGAAAATAGCATGTGCAGTATAAAAGTATCAAGCTTATAATAAAAGCAGAAATCCGTAAATGGCAACAACAATCAACATATGATTAAAACATTTAAAGTAACAAGAACACCATTAAATTACCAACGAGAACATATAAGGGAAACAAATGTCAACCAACAAGCAAGTCGTTCCAACACAAGTCTCACAACGAATTCTCTGAGATACCTCATCTCATAACCACAAGTCACGAGTCTCAAACCACACATAATATGCTCACGACACTTTGTGCCCACATGTCTAATCACAATCGCACGGACAATTCACGTGCCAATATCCTAATATACCCGGCATGATCGCAAGCTAACAATCACAATCCGCCCAACTTGGTCACATGCTCAATATCACAATCTGCCTCGCAGGGTCACATGCTTAATATCAACAGGAAAGGAGATAATACAATAATACAAGGGCATGATCAATAAATGTTAAGTTTCATACTCGTGAACTGATATAAGTGGCATGCTACGGTGTATGCTTTTGCGAGTGTACTATCACAGGCCAAGTCAACAAGTAATATCAAAGACATCGAGTAGCAACACAACAAGTCACGTAAGGTGTATGACATACACAAGGAGAATCACACCATCACATGAATATCATCAACACAATGCCCCAGTTCATCACACATCATCCCTGACACTGCCACCCTTATCTCTCCGATAGCCACCTGTATCACCCATCCTGACAATATCATTAGCCACTCATATCACTCTTATAGCCACTTGTATCACTGTGCATAATAGCCACCCTTGTTGCTCTATCGCGACAATAACATAATAGCCACCTATATTACTCCGCACAATCAACAATAATGATATGCCACCCTTATGCTCCGCATAACAACAACAATGAGATACCACCCTAATGCTCCGCATAAGAACAACCAATCCACGCAACAATTCATATGCGCTAACATTACAACAACATGACATATCAACTCGTACCAAAAGTTCCCATAGGTCACAACCTTTCTATTAGAATCTACAATATCAATATTTTCACAAAAATAGCGCACGATCCTAATACAATGTGTGTAAAATCTCAATAACAAAAAAAATACTTGGGAAAGAAACTCACCTATGAACAACACTCCATTTAAACACAACTTTAATTAAAATAGATTAATGGCTTTCAATAACTTCAACTTCAATTAATTACTTAAGGATAAACTCAGTAATGAAGGTATTTCCATGAAGTGGCAAACTTCGGATTTTAGTGTATGAAATAGGCTAACAATGAAAGAGATGGCACGAACTAGCAACTACATCTAAATGCATGAGAACAACCCGGCACAAAAGAATATCATGTAACAACAATTTTAATTAAGAATAACTTAACAATAAAACAAGTCACACAATGATAAAAGAGGTAACAACTTCAAATAAAGCATATAAGAGTAAACTTGGCAAGTAAAGAATGTGACATGTAATAACAACTTCAAATAAAGCATGTTAAAGTAAACATGACAAATAAAAGATATAACACGTGCTAATAATTCCTAATAAATACATGAAAGAAGCCTAAGGGTCTAAACCAATCAATTTTCACATATAAGCTCGAGTACGCACTCGTCACCTCGCGTACACGGCTTTCACATACCACAAAAAGCAAAACAACTTAAATCCTAAGGGGTAGTTCTCACCCACAAAGTTAGGCAAGATGCTTACCTCAAATAATCCAAATCAATACTCTAAAATGACCTTCTAGTGTAAAACAAACCTCCGGACGGCTCAAATCTAGCAAAACAACTTAATATCATAAATAAAAATCATAGGAAATAATTTTGGATAATAAAGCTTTGATTTAATAAAAACTAAAAAGTCAATTCTGGGCTCGCAGCTCAGAACTTGAAAAACTCATAAAATCTGATAACTCATTCAATTACGAGTCCAACCATACTAATTTCGTTCAAATTCGACTCCGAATCAATGTTAAAAACTCAATTATTCACTTTAGAAAAATGTAGACAAAACCCCCCAAATTTATTATCTTCAAATCCTTAATTTAAGTGTAATAATCCATGAAAAAATAAAATATATAGTCAAAACAAAGATAAAATTACTTACGCTCAAGATTTGGGTGTTTATACTCCAAAATCGCCTTACTTGTTCTCCAAGAACTTAAAGAAGTGAAGAAAGGAACTTAAAATCCCGAAATTTGATGTTTTAATGCACTGCCAGGGTCCTTCTTCGTGATCGCGGTCTCCAACCTCGCAATGGTGATTCAAAAAAATCCAACTCAGTTTTTACCCATCACAATCGCGGCCATGCTCCTGCAATCGCGATGAACAAATTCCGACAAGCTTGACCAACTCTTCCACACAGCCTCAGTATAATGGACATAAAGTTTTGTGTAAAACTCCAAACGAAAAACGGTTTAATTTTCTGAACATTAGACATAAAGGGATACAACTTTCATTTTGGATCATCTCCAACTTCCTTATAGATTACAAGATATAAGCTTCCAAAGTCAGCCATGTGACAACAGATTTTCTTCTACGCGATCGCGAAAAGGCTTCCGCGATCGCGATTCAGAATGCCCACACAACAATTTTCTCTTCATGAACGCAACCCAAAGTCCACGATTGTGATGCCCACCACTGTGGCAAAAAACCAGCAACTAAAAATAGCTTAGAAATGCGAAACCACCCCGAAACTCACCGAATCCTCAGGACCCCGTCCGAACATACCAACAAGTTCCAAATCATATTACAAACCTACTCGATACCTCAAATCACACATAACAATATCAAAACCACGTATCGTCGATCAAGATCAATGTCTTAAGTTCATAAACTTCAAACTTCGAACAAAGCGTCTGATTCAAGCCTAACCAATCCGAAATGAATCGAAATTTTACATACAAGTTCCAAATGACATATCAAACCTATTCCAACTCACAGAACAACAATCCAAACCCGATAATAACGAAATTAACTCCCTGTCAAACTTATGAATATTCCAAACTTTCAAATTTCTAACTTTTGCCAAAATACATCAAATCAACCTACGGACCTCCATATCCAAATTCAGGCATACGCCTAAGTCCAAATTACCATATAAAGCTATTGATATAATCAAAATACCATTTCGGAGTCGTCTGCACAAAAGTCAAACTCCAGTCAACTCTTACTACTTAAGCTTCTAAAATAAGAATCAACCCTCCAAATTAATCCCAAACTATCCGAAAACCAAAACCGACCATACACGCAAGTCACAATATATAATACAACACTACTCGAGACCTTAATCCATTGAAGGAGGACTCTAATTCTCAAAATGACCAATCGGGCCATTACAGTTAATTTGGAGCTGAATTGAATAAATTGGAGCTTTGAAGTCTAAGTAAAAGCCCAAGAAATTAAATCGGGATCGCATTCAGGAGTTTAGGGCCAAGTCTGAATATCAAAAAGTGCACGAAACATTTACTCTGAGAAAATTGCACTACCGCATCGCATGTTAATTTGGAACTGAATCAAATAAATTGGAGCTTTGAAGTCTGAGTAAAATCTCAAGGAATTAAACCGAGATCGTGTTCGAGGGTCTAGGACCAAGTCTAAATATCACAAAGTGAACGAAAAATTTACTCTGAAAAAATTGCACTATCGCGTTGCGTGGGATGCGGCGCGACAGTGCAATGTGCGTGCCTGACAGAAAAGCAAGCAATCTGTAAATTCCTACAGGCGCGCCTCATTGTGCGACGCCAAGTGCACCGTGCATGTACAATTTCCATACAGTAATTTCCTTTGTTTGGCTTGGATAGAGCAGTTCCTTCCGGACCCAACCACCTCTACGTGGTATAAATACACCAAAAATATATTTTTAAGGGGATTTTTGACCTACGAATGATTGGAGAAGAACTAAGGCAAGAAGACACAAGAATTCATAAAGATTTCAACCAACAATCGGCGCAATACGGGTGTTTGTATCGAATCATTAACATTGATGTTTTATTATGTCTTTAATCCTTATTGAGATGAATTCTTCCATTGCTATGGAGTAATTTTCTTTAGGGTGTTGACAGATATGGTGTTTTGGTAATTTTGTCACGACCCAGTTCGCCCTCCGTGAACATGTCGTGATGGCACCTAGTCGCTATAACTAGGTAAGTCTAACAATGCGGAAAACAACATAGCTTGCGGAATAATTAATTAAAACTAAACAACTAAAAGAAAATTGTATATAAATGCCACTCGGCATATACAACTCAATAATGCGGAAGTCTACAATATCACTCCAAAACCCGAAAACTCATGGGAACACAAGCTAACGGAAAGTAACACACGACTCTAACTCCAGAATGTCTAAAGTAAAAGTACAAAAGAAGGCTAAATACTACAGATAGAGTAAAGAAGGAGATTCTTCGGTCTGCGGATGTTGCAGATGTACCTCGAAGTCTCCGTAGCTCTCCCTGCCTCAAGGATAGTGCGCCTGAGATAAAGTACCTGGATCTGCATATAAAAAAACATGCGCAGAAGGGGCATGAGTACACCACATCGGTACTTAGTAAGTGTCAAGCCTAACTTCGTTTGGGTAGTGACGAGGAAGGTCAGAGCCCTACTGAGATAAAACAATATAAATTATAGGATAAGAAAAACAGTATAGATAAAGTCTACAACGAGGATCTAAACAGGATAAATAAGGAATACAGTAATAGAAAGTAGAAACAAGGCAATACAAGGAAATGCTGCTCACAACAGGAATGATAACCGGGGATCTCTTGGTATCCCGAGGATCTCTTGGTATCCTCACCGTATAACCGAGGGATCTCTTGGTATCCCGAGGATCTCTTGGTATCCTGAATAGCAATTTGGGGATCTCTTGGTATCTTGAGGATCTCTTGGTATCCTCAATAGAAATTTAGGGATCTCTTGGTATCCCGCGGATCTCTTGGTATCTTCAATAGCAATTCGGGGATCTCTTGGTATCCCGCACTCTCAGTCTAGAACATATCACGTACAGGGGATCTCCCGGGATGCCGTCCCGTAGTCCCGAATTTAAAACATACAATATCAGCTCAAACAAACAAGAAAAATACTAAACTCGGAACAAGTAATAGTAAATTCTATCCTAACATGCTTCACGGAGTACAAACAAGACAGTTTAAGCAAATAGGTAAGAAAGTCAACTAAACATGCTTCTGTAAGCTAACATAGGAAGAGCTTACAATTAGGATAAACAGATAAGCAAGAATCAACAAAACATGCTTCTCTAAGCTAACACAGGAAGAGCTTACAATTATGATAAACAGATAAGCAAGAAAAACTCAATTGAAATACTTCAAGTAAAATGGATTCTTCAACAATTAGCTCAAGTACGCACTCGTCACCTCACGTACGAGGAATCCAAATATCAAATATCATGTCCTAAGGGGAAAGGTCCCCCACACAAGGTTAGAAAAGCCATTTACCTCGAACCAGCAAAAAAATCAACTAGGAATCATGCCTTTGCCACGAGTATCCAACTCCAAATGGCCCAAATCTATTCAATTCAATTACATATCGTAAAGAACATATCAAGCAACTGATTCTACTATTTAATTTAAAGGTAAGATGCGAATTTGGGTAAAATAACCAAAATTTCCCTCAGGCCAACATCTCGGAACCATATAATTTTCACATTTTCAGAACCCCCGTACTCTCACGAGTCTAAGCATAACAAGAACACTAAAATCATAGTCCAAATGGCCCCTCAAATCCTCCATTAAAGGTCTAAGAACTTTTCCCCCAATTTCTACCAAAATTTCGAAATTAAATGATGTAATTAACTAAAGATTGATGGAATATAACTAGAAAGGTTTAAAGAAACGTTACCCAATGATCCCCTCTTCAAAACCCTCTCAAAATCGCCCTCTCTTGAGCTCCAATTTTATTTTCCAACTTTTGAAACCAAAACCCTCGAATTTCCTATTTCACACCAGTGGTTTCCACTTCTGCGGTCAAGGGACCGCACCTGCGGTCCCACTTCTGCGGATTTCCCTTAAGTGGCAAGATTCTGCTTCTGCGGACCTATAACCGCTCCTGCGGTTCCGCTTCTGCGGGGCTATAACCGCTCTACGGTTCCGCTTCTGCGGGTCTCACACCGCTTCTGTGGTTTCAAACAATTAGCCCGGGGGCCGCATCTGTGATGATGATCTCGCAGGTGCGAAGCCGCATCTGCGGTAAAACTTTTGCACCTGCGGAAAGATGAGGGAGCACCAATGTCCGCTCCTGCGATGGCCAGGACGCTTATGCGGCTCCGCACCTGCGGAACCCAAACTGCATGTGCGGTTACGACAGGTACCAGAAAAACTTCAGCAGCCCTTCAACACCAAAAACCTTCCGTCAACCATCCGAATTCATCTCGAGGCCCACGGGACCTCAACCAAAAGCACCAATAACACCTAATACCTCATTCAAACTTGTACCAACCCTTAAACCACCTAAAACAACGTCGGAAACTCGATTAAATCAAGGATTTGAGCCTAAGAACTTCAAATTCTATCAAAAAATGCTTTCAATAAAAATCCTAACCAAACCTCGTCCGAATGACCTGAAATTTTATACACACGTCTCAAATGACATAATGGAGAAACTGCAAATTCTAAAATTCCATTCTGACCCTCGGATCAAAATCTCACTATTGGACCGGAAACTTCAAAAACTCGAACTTTGGCATTTCAAGCCTAAATCAGCTGCGGACCTCCAAAACACATTTCGAACACACTCCCAACCCCAAAATCACTTAACGGAGCTAACAGAACCATCAGATTTCCATTCCGAGGCCATCTTCACACTGTTCCGACTATGGAAAACTTTCCAACACTTAAGCTCTCATTTAGGGACTAAGTGTCCCAAAACTCTCCGAAACTCAAAACCGAACATCCCGACAATTCAAATTAGCATAAATAGACTTGGGTAAAGCAGTTAATAGGGGATCGGGGCATTAATTCTTAACACGACCGGCCGGGTCTTCACATCCTCCTACACTTAAACATTCGTTCGTCCTCGAATGAGCATAAAGACATACGTAAAGTAGTGAAGAGATGAGGGTAATTGCTGCGCATATCCTGCTCGATCTCCCAGGTTGCCTCCTCGGCCAGCTGACCCCGCCACTGAAACCTTTACTGAAGTAATGTTCTTTTACCTCTACTTTCTGATCTACCTGTCCAATATAGCCACTGGCTCCTCAACATAGGATAGATCCTTGTCCAACTGGACTGAACTGAAATCCAACACGTACGACGGGTCACCGTGATACCTCCGGAGCATCGAAACATAAAATACAGAATGGACCCCGGCCAAGCTGGGAGGTAAGGCAAGCTCATAAGCAATCTCCCTAACTCGCATCAAAATCTCAAAAGGGCAAATAAACCTCGGACTCGACTTATCTTTCTTCCCAAACCTCATGATTCGTTTCATAGGCAAAACCCGAAGCAGAACCCGCTCACCAACCATATATGAAACATCACGAACCTTCCTGTCCGCGTAGCTCTTCTGTCTAGACTGGGCTGTATGGAGTCTATCCTGAATCATCTTAACCTTTTCCAATGCATCCTGAACCAACTCTGTGCCCAATAGCCTGGTCTCACCCGGCTCAAACCAACCCACCGGAGATCTACACCTCCTACCATATAAAGCCTCATACGGCGCCATCTGAATGCTAGACTGATAAATGTTGTTGTAAGAAAACTCTTCCAATGGCAAGAACGGATACCAAGATCCTCCAAACTCAATCACACACGCACGAAGCATATCCTCAAGAATCTAAATAGTGTGGTCGGACTGTCCGTCCGTCTGGGGTGAAATGCTGTGCTCAACTTCACCCGAGTACCTAGCTCCTGTTACACGGCTCTCCAGAACCGCAATGTAAACTGAGTACCTCAATCTGAAATAATAGAAACTGGAATACCATGCAGACAGACGATCTCCCGGATATAAATCTCCGCCAACTGCTCCGATGAATAAGTGGTACACACAGGAATGAAATGAGCAGACTTGGTCAGCCGACCCACAATAAACCAAATGGCACCAAACTTCTTCAAGGTCCGTGGGAGTCCAGATACAAAGTCCATGGTGATGCGCTCCCATTTCCACTCCGAAATCTCTATTTGCTGAAGCAACCTACCTGTTCGCTGGTGCTCATACTTCACCCGCTGGCAGTTGAGACATCTAGACACATAACCAACTATATCTTTCTTCATCCGCCTCCACCAATAGTGCTGCCTAAAGTTGTGATACATCTTCGCGGCACCCGGATGGATGGAATACTCCGAACTATGGGCCTCTGCTAAAATCAACTCTAGAAGCTCATCAATATTGGGCACACAAATCTGGCCCAGCATCCTTAATACCCTGTCATCTCCGATGGTTACATCTCTGGAATCACCACGCTGAATCTTGTCCTTAAGGACAAGCAAGTAAGGGTCATCATACTGCCGCTCCCTGATACAATCAAATAAGGAAGACCAGGAAACCACACAAGCTAGAACCTGACTGGGCTCCGAAAGATCCAATCTCACAAACTAGCTGGCTATGGCCTGAACATCCATCGCCATAGGCCTCTCTGACGCTGGTAAATATGCCAAACTCCCCAAACTCTCCGCCCAGTGACTCAAAGCATCCGCCACCACATTGGCCTTGTTCGGGTGATACAGAATAGTAATATCATAATCCTTCAACAACTCTAACCACCTCCTCTGATGCATATTTAGATCCTTTTTGCTTAAACAAGAGTTGCAAACTCCGATGGTCAGTATAGATCTCACAAGGCACACCGTACAAATAATGACGCCAGATCTTCAAGGCATGAACAATAGCAGCTAGCTCAAGGTCGTGGACAGTGTAATTCTTCTCATGTATCTTCAACTGTCTGGATGCGTAGGCAATCACCCTACCGTCCTACATCAACCCCGCTCTAAGGCCAACTCTCGAGGCATCACAATAAACAGTAATAGACCCCTAACCGGTAGGCAACATCAAAGTCGGGGCTGTAGTCAAAGCTGTCTTGATCTTCTGAAAGCTCGCCTCACACTCTTTTGTCCACTAAAATTGGGCACCCTTCTAGGTCAATCTAGTCATAGAGGCCACAATCAATGAAAATCCCTCCACAAAACGACGGTAGTAGCCCACCAAGCAAAGGAAACTGCGAATCTCTGTAGCTGAGAAAGGCCTAGGCCAACTCTGCACGACCTTTATCTTCCTCGGATCCACCCGAATGCCCTTACTCGATACCACGTGGCCTAAGAATGCCACAGAACTCAACCAAAACTCACATTTCGAGAACTTTGCATATAACTTCTTCTCTCTCAGGGTTTGAAGCACTGTCCTCAGGAGCTGCTCATGATCTTCCTAACTCCGGGAGTATACAGGAATATCATCTATGAAAATAATGACGAACGAGTCGAGATATGGCCTGAACAAATTATGCATCAAATGCATGAAAGTTGCTGGGGCATTGGTCAGCCCAAATGACACAACAAGGAACTCGTAATGGCCATACCGAGTCCTGAAGGCAGTCTTCGGGATATCTGGCTCCCGAATCTTCAACTGATGGTAACCTGAGCGCAAGTCAATCTTAGAAAACACCTGTGTGCCCTGAAGCGGGTCAAACAGATCCTCAATACGAGGCAAAGGATAGCAGTTCTTCACTGTAACCTTATTCAACTGGCGATAATCAATACACATACGCATGGAACCATCCTTTTTCTTCACAAACAAGACAGGAGCACCCCACGGGGAAACACTGGGGCGAATAAAACCCTTATAAAGCAATTCCTGCAACTAATCCTTCAACTCCTTCAACTCAGGAGGAGCCATACGATACGGAGGGATGGAAATGGGCTGAGTTCTCGGCAACAGATCAATGCCAAAATCAATGTCTCTATCGGGCAGCATGCCCGGAAGATCAGCTGGAAACACATTGGGATAATCCCGTACCACTAGGACTAAATCAACAGAAGGGGTATCAACACTGACATCTCTCACATAAGCTAAATACGCAGCACACCCCTTCTCAACCATGCGCTGAGCTTTAAGGCAAGAGTTAACTCTACTAGGATTGTGATCTAAAGTACTACTCCACTCAACACGCGGAATACCTGGCATAGCCAGCGTCACAATCTTGGCGTGACAATCAAGAATAGCAAAATGGGGTGACAACCAGTCCATGCCCAAGATAATATCAAAGTTAACCATATCGAGTAATAATAAATCTGCTCCGGTGTCAAAACCACGAATAGTAACCAGACATGACTGATAAACGTAGTCCAAAACAAGAGAATCCCTCACAAAAGTAGAAACACAAACAAGGTCACTCAAAGAATCCCGAGGGACACCCAAATGCGGAGCAAAGTAAGAAGACACATAAGAGTAAGTAGAGCCTGGATCGAATAGAACTGATGCCTCTTTATGACAAATCAGTATAATACCTGTAATGATTGAGTCGGAGGCAACAGCCTTGGTACAGCAGGAATAGTATAATACCTGGCCCGACCCTTCCCTCGAGGGTGGCCTCTATCTTCTCGACCTCTGCCCCTAGCCGGCTGGGCAGATGGGGTAGCAGCTGGAGCTGTGATTATGGCCTGAGAAATCTACTAAGCACGTTGGGGCTAAGAAGTCTGTAAGGTGCGCTCCTCCCAAGTCTAGGGCAATCCCTCACCACATGGCGGGTGTCACCACACTCAAAATAAACTCTGGGAAGGCGCGGTGGTTGTGACTGGCTCAGGCCAAATCTGCTAGACTTACCTCTGAAAGCACCCCGCGTAGGAGGCGCGCTAGAAACTGGAGGTGCATAGTAAGGCTCCTGAGGTATAGGCGGAGTTGGAGCACTACTGGCTGCTGAAAGAGCTGAATGAACGGGGCAACCCACATAACCCCTACCATGACGACCCGCTGCTGGGGTTCATGCACTAGAGTAGTGACCCGAGTCTCGAGACCTCTTGGCCTCCCTCTCCACTCACTCCCTAGCGAGCATACCCTCGATCCTCTTAGTAGTGCTCACTACCTACTTATAAGGAATGTCCATCTCCAACTCTCGACCATGCGCTGAGCTTTAAGGCAAGAGATAACTCTACTAGGATTGTGATCTAAAGTACCACTCCACTCAACACGTGGAATACCTGGCATAGCCAGCGTCACAGTCTTGGCGTAACAATCAAGAATAGCAAAATGGGGCGACAACAAGTCCATGCCCAAGATAATATCAAAGTTAACCATATCGAGCAACAATAAATCTACTCCTGTCTCAAAACCACGAATAGTAACCAGACATGAACGATAAACGTGGTCCAAAATAAGAGAATCCCTCACAGAAGTAGAAACATAAACAAGGGCACTCAAAGAATCCCGAGGTACACCCAAATGCGGAGCAAAGTAAGAAGACACATAAGAGTAAGTAGAGCCTGGATCGAATAGAATTGATGCCTCTCTATGACAAACCAGTATAATACCTGTAATGATGGAGTCAGAGGCAACAACCTTGGTACAGCAGGAATAGTATAATACCTGGCCCGACCCCTCCCTCGAGGGTGGCCTCTATCTTCTCGACCTCCGCCCCTAGCCGGCTGGGAAGATGCGGTAGCAGCTGGAGCTGTGATTATGGCCTGAGAAATCTGCTGAGCACGTTGGGGCTAAGAAGTATGTAAGGTGCGCTCCTCCCAAGTCTAGGGCAATCCCTCACCACATGGCGGGTGTCACCACACTCAAAATAAACTTTGGGAGGGCGCGGTGGTTGTGACTGGCTCAGGCCAAATCTGCCAGACTAACCTCTGAAAGCACCCCGCGTAAGAGGCGCGCTAGAAACTGGAGGTGCATAGTAAGGCTCTTGAGGTATAGGCGGAGTTGGAGCACTACTGGCTGCTGAAAGAGCTGAATGAATGGGGAAACCCACATTACCCCTACCATGACGACCCGCTGCTGGGGTACGGGCACTAGAGTAGTGACCCGAGTCTCGAGACCTCTTGGCCTCCCTCTCCACTCACTCCCCAGCGAGCATACCCTCGATCCTCTTAGTAATGCTCACTACCTACTTATAAGGAATGTCCATCTCCAACTCTCGACCATGCGCTGAGCTTTAAGGCAAGAGATAACTCTACTAGGATTGTGATCTAAAGTACCACTCCACTCAACACGTGGAATACCTGGCATAGCCAGCGTCACGGTCTTGGCGTGACAATCAAGAATAGCAAAATGGGGCGACAACAAGTCCATGCCCAAGAAAATATCAAAGTTAATCATATCGAGTAACAATAAATCTGCTCCGGTCTCAAAACCACGAATAGTAACCAGACATGACCGATAAACGTAGTCCAAAATAAGAGAATCCCTCACAGAAGTAGAAACATAAACAAGGGCACTCAAAGAATCCCGAGGTACACCCAAATACGGAGCAAAGTAAGAAGACACATACGAGTAAGTAGAGCCTGGATCGAATAAAACTGATGCCTCTCTATGACAAACCAGTATAATACCTGTAATGATGGAGTCAGAGGCAACAACCTTGGTACAGCAGGAATAGTATAATACCTGGCCCGACCCCTCCCTCGAGGGAGGCTTCTATCTTCTCGACCTCCGCCCCTAGCCGGCAGGGCAGATGAGGTAGCAGCTGGAGCTGTGATTATGGCTTGAGAAATCTGCTGAGCACGTTGGGGCTCAGAAGTCTGTAAGGTGCGCTCCTCCCAAGTCTAGGGTAATCCCTCACCACCTGGCGGGTGTCACCACACTCAAAATAAACTCTGGGAGGGCGCGGTGGTTGAGACTGGCTCAGGCCAAATCTGCTAGACTAACCTCTGAAAGCACCCCACGTAGGAGGCGCGCTAGAAACTGGAGGTGCATAGTAAGGCTCCTGAGGTATAGGCGGAGTTGGAGCACTACTGGCTGCTGAAAGAGCTGAATGAACGGGGAAACCCACATTACCCCTACCATGACGACCCGCTGCTGCGGTACGGGCACTAGAATAGTGACCCGAGTCTCGAGACCTCTTGGCCTCCCTCTCCACTCACTCCCCAGCGAGCATACCCTCGATCCTCTTAGTAATGCTCACTACCTACTTATAAGGAATGTCCATCTCCAACTCTCGACCATGCGCTGAGCTTTAAGGCAAGAGATAACTCTACTAGGATTGTGATCTAAAGTACCACTCCACTAAACACGCGGAATACCTGGCATAGCCAGCGTCACGGTCTTGGCGTGACAATCAAGAATAGCAAAATGGGGCAACAACAAGTCCATGCCCAAGATAATATCAAAGTTAACCATATCGAGCAACAATAAATCTGCTCCTGTCTCAAAACCACGAATAGTAACCAGACATGACCGATAAACATGGTCCAAAATAAGAGAATCCCTCACAGAAGTAGAAACATAAACAAGGGCACTCAAAGAATCCCGAGGTACATCCAAATGCGGAGCAAAGTAAGAAGACACATAAGAGTAAGTAGAGCCTGGATCGAATAGAATTGATGCCTCTCTATGACAAACCAGTATAATACCTGTAATGATGGAGTCAGAGGCAACAACCTTGGTACAGCAGGAATAGTATAATACCTGGCCCGACCCCTCCCTCGAGGGTGTCCTCTATCTTCTCGATCTCCGCCCCTAGCTGGCTGGGAAGATGCGGTAGCAGCTGGAGCTGTGATTATGGCCTGAGAAATCTGCTGAGCACGTTGGGGCTAAGAAGTCTATAAGGTGCGCTCCTCCCAAGTCTAGGGCAATCCCTCACCACATGGGCGATGTCACCACACTCAAAATAAACTCTGGGAGGGCGCGGTGGTTGTGACTGGCTCAGGCCAAATCTGCTAGACTAACCTCTAAAAGCACCCCGCGTAGGAGGCGCGCTAGAAACTGGAGGTGCATAGTAAGGCTCCTAAGGTATGGGCGGAGTTGGAGCACTACTGGCTGCTGAAAGAGCTGAATGAATGGGGCAACCCACATAACCCCTACCATGACGACCCGCTGCTGGGGTACCGGCACTAGAGTAGTGACCCGAGTCTCGAGACCTCTTGGCCTCCCTCTCCACTCACTTCCTAGCGAGCATACCCTCGATCCTCTTAGTAATGTTCACTACCTACTTATAAGGAATGTCCATCTCCAACTCTCGACCATGCACTGAGCTTTAAGGCAAGAGATAACTCTACTAGGATTGTGATCTAAAGTACCACTCCACTCAACACGTGGAATACCTGTCATAGCCAGCGTCACGGTCTTGGCGTGACAATCAAGAATAGCAAAATGGGGCGACAACAAGTCCATGCCCAAGAAAATATCAAAGTTAACCATATCGAGTAACAATAAATCTGCTCCGGTCTCAAAACCACGAATAGTAACCAGACATGACCGATAAACGTGGTCCAAAATAAGAGAATCCCTCGCAGAAGTAGAAACATAAACAAGGGCACTAAAAGAATCCCGAGGTACACCCAAATGCAGAGCAAAGTAAGAAGACACATAAGAGTAAGTAGAGCCTGGATCGAATAGAACTGATGCCTCTCTATGACAAACTAGTATAATACCTATAATGATGGAGTCGGAGGCAACAGCCTTGGTACAGCAGGAATAGTGTAATTCCTGGCCCGACCCCTCCCTCGAGGGTGGCTTCTATCTTCTCGACCTCCGCCTCTAGCCGGCATGGCAGATGAGGTAGCAGCTGGAGCTGTGATTATGGCTTGAGAAATCTGCTGAGCACGTTGGGTCTAAGAAGTCTGTAAGGTGCGCTCCTCCCAAGTCTAGGGTAATCCCTCACCACATGGCGGGTGTCACCACACTCAAAATAAACTCTGGGAGGGAGCAGTGGTTGTGACTGGCTCAGGCCAAATCTGCTAGACTAACCTCTGAAAGCACCCCGCGTAGGAGGCGCGCTAGAAACTGGAGGTGCATAGTAAGGCTCCTGAGGTATAGGCGGAGTTGGAGCACTACTGGCTGCTGAAAGAGCTGAATGAACGGGGAAACCCAAATTACCCCTACCATGATGACCCACTGTTGCGGTACGGGCACTAGAGTAGTGACCCGAGTCTCGAGACCTCTTGGCCTCCCTCTCCACTCACTCCCCAACGAGCATACCCTCGATCCTCTTAGTAATGCTCACTACCTACTTATAAGGAATGTCCATCTCCAACTCTCGACCATGCGCTGAGCTTTAAGGCAAGAGATAACTCTACTAGGATTGTGATCTAAAGTACCTCTCCACTCAACACGCGGAATACCTGGCATAGCCAGCGTCACGGTCTTGGCGTGACAATCAAGAATAGAAAAATGGGCCAACAACCAGTCCATGCCCAAGATAATATCAAAGTTAACCATATCGAGTAACAATAAATCTGCTCCGGTCTCAAAACCACGAATAGTAACCAGACATGACCGATAAACGTGGTCCAAAACAAGAGAATCCCTCACAGAAGTAGAAACATAAACAAGGGCACTCAAAGAATCCTGAGGTACACCCAAATGCGGAGCAAAGTAAGAAGACACATAAGAGTAAGTAGAGCCTGGATCGAATAGAACTGATGCCTCTCTATGACAAACCAGTATAATACCTGTAATGATGGAGTCAGAGGCAACAGCCTGGGTACAGCAGGAATAGTATAATACCTGGCCCGACCCCTCCCTCGAGGGTGGCCTCTATCTTCTCGACCTCTGCCCCTAGCCGGCTGGGCAGATGAGGTAGCAGCTGGAGCTGTGATTATGGCCTGAGAAATCTGCTGAGTACGTTGGGGCTAAGAAGTCTATAAGGTGCGCTCCTCCCAAGTCTAGGGAAATCCCTCACCACATGGCGGGTGTCACCACACTCAAAATAAACTCTGGGAGGGCACGGTGGTTGGGACTGGCTCAGGCCAAATCTACTAGACTAACCTCTAAAAGCAACCCGCGTAGGAGGCGCGCTAGAAACTGGAAGTGCATAGTAAGGCTCCTGAGGTATAGGCGGAGTTGGAGCACTACTGGCTGCTGAAAAAGCTGAATGAACGGGGAAACCCACATTACCCCTACCATGACGACCCGCTGCTGGGGTACGGGCACTAGAGTAGTGACCCGAGTCTCGAGACCTCTTGGCCTCCCTCTCCACTCACTCCCTAGCGAGCATACCCTCGATCCTCTTAGTAATGCTCACTACCTACTTATAAGGAATGTCCATCTCCAACTCTCGACCATGCACTGAGCTTTAAGGCAAGAGATATCTCTACTAGGATTGTGATCTAAAGTACCACTCCACTCAACACGCGGAATACCTGGCATAGCCAGTGTCACGGTCTTGGCGTGACAATCAAGAATAGAAAAATGGGCCGACAACCAGTCCATGCCCAAGATAATATCAAAGTTAACCATATCGAGTAACAATAAATCTGCTCCGGTCTCAAAACCACGAATAGTAACCAGACATGACCGATAAACGTGGTCCAAAACAAGAGAATCCCTCACAGAAGTAGAAACATAAACAAGGGCACTCAAAGAATCCCGAGGTACACCCAAATGCGGAGCAAAGTATGAAGACACATAAGAGTAAGTAGAGCCTGGATCGAATAGAACTGATGCCTCTCTATGACAAACCAGTATAATACCTGTAATGATGGAGTTAGAGGCAACAGCCTTGGTATAGCGGGAATAGTATAATACCTGGCCCGACCCCTCCCTCGAGGGTGGCCTCTATCTTCTCAAACTCCGCCCCTAGCCGGCTGGGCGGGCAGATGGGGTAGCAACTGGAGCTGTGATTATGGCCTGAGAAATCTGCTGAGCACGTTGGGGCTAAGAAGTCTGTAAGGTGCGCTCCTCCCAAGTCTAGGGCAATCCCTCACCACATGGCGG